>ML387895.1:2193-86103 GCA_005239525.1 Nicotiana knightiana | reverse complement strand
TATTTTTTTTTTTTAAAAAAAAAAAAAAAAAAAAAAAAAAGAATGTAGTACTCCGTAGTTGTTTATTCATTTCTCTTTAAAAAAGAATCCAACAAGAAATATAAAAACAATTAATTACTAAACCTTTGCATTGGTCTTCTATATATTTGCTTCAGTTAATGTAAATTGCGTATACAACTCAGCTCGATTCCCTACAACTATCACGTGCTACAATTCTTTGTAATACATTTTCAATATAAGATATACATATTTTTTAGAAATTAAATTTAGATACATTGATAGTGTTAAAAAGAATTTATGCTCTCAGTAAAATTTAAACTGATAATGATGCGAGCAATGGAGAGTCCTCCTCTACAGCATATTTTTAAGGAGGTTGTTGACTACTTTGCAATATATGGGAAAGCAAGATCATGCATTGACATGGATTTGGACCTTTCTTATTGGAATTACCTCGTTATTTGTGCTTTGCTTCCTTATCGTAAAGACTTGAATGGAACTACTACTTTTAGATTAGTTTCTTTTTGTAAGGATACTCCTTAATTTTTGTTATCACTTTTAATAAAAATCATCTTAAAAAAACAATTTAAACTTGATTTTCTAGATTAAAATAAGACATACAAAGTTATATTTTTATTATGGTTAACTTATTATTAGGATCGAAATAATTAGGTATAATACGGAAAATAACAAAATTACTAAAAAAAAAACGGAGAAAATCGACTGTTAAAACCGACTGATGTTGGTCGGTAATTGTCCAAAATCGGCCGAATACCGACCGATTTGTGGTGTTCGATGACCACATGATCGGTAGAACCAACAGACCGAAATCGGTCGAAAAATATTTCGGTCAGTCAATTAAATTTCAAAAAAGAAAATTGTCGAAAAAATCGACCGAAGTCGGTCGGTATTTTTAATTATGTAATTAAAAATGCATCATCTGAGAATCGAACAGGAGTTTGTACTGTTGCAAGATACTATTCTACCCCTAGACCATTGCTGCATTTTATTTTAAGAATATCTTTTATTATTTATACTCTTTAATTGCATTTTCGCGCGAAAAATAACCAACCAACTCGGTCAATTTTATTAAAAAATAAAATTACGATCAAAGTCGGTAGGTTTTTTAAATGACCGGACGAAATAACCGACCGATTTTGATCGGTCTTTTGAATATTAATATTACTTTATCTTAAATAAAATATCAACCAATGTTGGTCGGTTTCTTGAAAAATAAGTTTCGCGAGACGCAAAAATTTCAAATCGACCAAAGTTGATCGGTTTCTAAAAAAAATGAAAAATAAAATGTTTTAAAACCCCGACTGACTTCGGTAGGTTTTTCAGCCAATTTTTTGACCAACCGAAGTCGGTCGGTCCACCGGAGTCGGTTTTGGCCGAATTTCTAGTAGGAAAGTATAAACTTACAACAAAAAGAGAAAAATACCAAAAGAGACACAGATATTTAACGTAGTTCAGTCAATTGACATGCACCTACAGGTGGAGATGAGCAATCCACTATATAAAAGAGAGTACAAAATATTAAGAGAACAACTTCACAAAGAGGCACACATAAGTGGCAGGGCAACACTTGTCTAAAAAATTCTTCCTTTAAACAAGACTGAAATATCAAGAGAACAACATTACAAAAGCACACACAAGTGGCAGGATGTTGAACACATAATTAAATAAATAAAAGTATGTTCTCTCCAATAGCTTAAGCTTTTAAATGATATGGTCACACACTTCAATATGATATCATAGCAGGTATAGGTCGTGGGTTCGAGTCTCACCGGCCACCACCCAATATCAAAAAGAATTCCACATGCTTGGCTCATCAAGAAGAATCAAGCTCGTACTTGAGGAGCGTGTGAAGACATAATTAAGTAAATAAAAGTATGTTTTCTCTAACAGTTTAAATTTTTAGATGAGATGGTCACACACTTCAATACAGGATAACATTTGTCTCATAAAGTTTTCCCGTTAATAAGAATCTGAAGTCCCTTATAGCTACATTGTCTTCCTTCAAGAGATAAAAAAATAAATATAATATTAAAAAAAAAAAAAAAAAAAAAAAAAAAAAAAAAAAAAAAAAAAAAGAACAAACACCTAACACTTTTATGGTATCCTGTGTACAAAAAATATTATACACTAATCTATACAGAGCTTAAGCCCTCTTTTCAAAGGCCAATGCACCTCTTAATGTAAAACCCACTCTCCCTAGTCATATTTTATACTTTTGTCTTTTTCTCTATTGCTAAAGTAGGTAAATACATTAAAAATATATTTTAATAGAGTGAATATGTAAAGTGAACGGAGAGCGTACTTGGTATTTCAAATAGAATTGTTCTTTAACAATTTTTCCCCCTTTAAAGGAGTCTTAGGTGATGGAGAGTTTAGGGAGGGGGTGGGAGAAAAGGACACAACGAATTCAGAGTAGAAGTGTCAAAGCCACGAGAGCATCATTAATAGACCGGATTTATTATCATCTTCCAAATGAAAGTTGGTAGGTTTATTTATCCTAACTGTTAACAATGACGATAAAAACTTTGACCGAAAATTAACTCGTTTGCGAAAGAAACAAAACTCAAATTAGTTGTGATGGCACCTAACCCAACCCGCTAGATAAGTCAATTAATAACTATCAAATTCTAATAAAATTTAATGAAACAATTAAGTGAAATAAAATATATGAATCTTATATATTCCCCAAGGACTAGTAATACAAATCATGAGCGTCTAAGATTTAGAATTTACAAAGCTGGTATGAAATAAAGTACATCATCTGTTGAAATATACATGAACAGATCTTTCATAAGTCTAGAGCTACCATGAAAGAAGACGCAGCTATAACCTGAACGCGGATACATCTTCAAATCTAGCTCCTGTCGAACACAACAACATTAGCAAGGTGCGGAAGTATAGTATGAGTACAACGGACAACATGTACTCAATAAGTAACAAACCTAACCTTAGGTTGAAAGTAGTGACGGGCTGGAACAGCACCCGACATCCAACATCAATAGCCAACAACAGTTCATAACAACATAATAGTAATGGTACAAGAAACATACTCAGATATAAGATGCATATAAGTATATCAGTTCCGGAAAAGTAGGCATGATTTTCAAGTATATCAGTGAAAACCCAATTCTTTCCGAAATCGCCAAATATAAGTAGGTTTGTAAAACTGTAATTTTTCCCCAAAACTTTTCAACAATAAATAAGATGTTTCATTTTTCAGATAGCATAAGGAAAGTACAATATGCCTACATGTCACTATGCAGGTGAAATCATGAATGTCAACAAATTCGGGTAGTAGAAAGAACTCTCTATGCATGTATCTCAAGTACGCATGTCAAATACAATGTATCTCAGTGATGAAGTCATGTACTCACACTCTCAGAGAACTCAATCTCATTGTCTCACACATTCCACTTATCAAGCTCAATCACTCGACATGCTCAGTCACTCAATACTATATATGGACAATCCATCCCAGGGAAGATCCATATATATATATATATCAACTGAGAGTCAGTCACTCTGTATTGTATAAGGCCAATCCAACCCACGGAAGATCCATCCCTCAATATAAATCAATTGCGCTCATTAAGGGTGTGTACAGACTCTGGAGGGGCTCCTTTAGCTCAAGAGCTATAATAAACCAGATCCAGGCATAAATCAATAAAGCATGTTGTGGTGTGCAGCCCGATCCTATAAATATCACTCACAATCAGGCCCTCGGCCTCACTTAGTCATCAAAATCTCCAGTCTCTCAGGCTCACAATGTCATGAAACTAGCCCCTAAATGATGATATGATGTATCAATAAGTGGCAAGAGAGACTGAGATATGATATGTAATGAATAAATATGACTGAGTGCGGAGCTTCAATTGAAACATATAATACAACAACAGAAATGACCACGGCGGGTCCCAATAATACCAACATATGCCTAAGCATCATTTCTAGCATGAATTATAGCTCAGGTTCTAACACATAGAGTACAGTGAAAATATCCAGAGAAGATAGCTGCACAGTTCCATGGAATTGACTAAATCGCAATTCACACGGTGCACGCCCACGCCTGTCACCTAACATGCACGTCATCTCAACATCAGATAACATGCAATTTGGGGTTTCATACTCTCAGCACCAAGTTTAGAAGTGTTACTTACCTCGAACAAGCCAAATCCAATACCGAACAAGCCAACGATGCTCCAAAATATCATCCCGCGTGTACCGACCTCCGAACGGCTCGAAATTAGCCAAAAGCAACTCAAATATATTAAATAATACCAAAGGGAACAAACCCAATCGATAAAGGTCAAATCTTTAATCAAAATTCCAAAATCGACCAAAAGGTCGAACCCGGGCCCTCGCCTCAGAACCCGATGAAATTACAAAATTCAATACTTCATCAATTACGAGTCTAACCATACTAGTTTCACCCAAATCCAACTCCGAATCGATGTCCAAAACTCAAAAATTTACTCTATGAAACTTTGGACAAAAACCTCTCTCTTTAAAATTCACAATCCAATTACCAAAAACGAAAATAGATTCATGAATTGTAACCAAAACCGAGTAGAGAACACTTACCCCAATTCATATGGTGAAAATCGCCTCAAAATTTACCGAAATCCGAGCTCCCCAACTCAAATTATGATCAAATGAACAAACCCTCGATATTAAATATTTTTTGTCCAGTTGTTCTACCTCGTTTCGTGTCTAAATGATCCTGAAACTTGCTTTTGATGCCTCCAATCGATTCCTTGTAAAATTTCAGTCGATTTAGGCTTTTGAATCACCCAATCTGGTCTTAAAATGAGGGATATATGACATGTCACGACCCAAATTCTCCCTCCGTGAATTTGTCGTGACGGCACCTAGTCTCTACGATTAGGTAAGCTTAACACTTTGCGGAAAACAAAAAAATGGAAACATGAACATTTACGACTAACAGTATTAGATAATTTTAAACAAGCAATTAAGATGCCTCTCGGGATATACAATAAGCAACTCCCGAACTGTACATAATACTCCCAAGATCCGGAACACCGTAAGTCACAAGCTTCTACGAGTCCTAAATGTTCTATATATCACTATTTATAGAAAATAGGGAAATGAACATAGGGGGATAGAGGGGGACTCCGAGGATCTGGGGGCGCGGGCAGATGTACCTTGAAGTCTCCGGCAGCAGCAACTGCAACTATGGACGAAGCTGGTAAGAAGAACCTGTATTTGCACACGAAAAATATGTGCAGGAAAGGGCGTGAGTACACCACAATGGTACCCAATAAGTTCCAAGTCTAACCTCGGTCGAGTAGTAACGAGGTCAGGCCAGGGCCCTACTAATATATATATATATATATATATTAAAGCAAGGCAGAATGAAATATCGCAGTAAAATAAGACTGAAATTTAACAAGAAAGAAATCATAAAAAACAACAGCTCAATACACAGAAATACAACAGGGGATCTCCCGAGATACCGTCTCGTAGTACCAAACATAAATGTGTAGGGGGATCTCCTGGAATACTGTTTCGTAGTCCCAAAATAAATATGAAAGACATGGGAGATCTCTTGGAATACCGTTCCATAGTCCCAAAGTATATATGCAAGACATGAGGGATCTCCTGGAATACCATTCTGTATTCCAAAAGTAAATATGCAGCCAAACAATATAATTCAATAGTTACAGAATGAAATCCTACAATTCAACCTAAGTACAAGTTAAGGAAAGATCGGTAAATTCACTAAAAATGTTGCACGTAGTTTAGATAAACAATTAAGGCAAGTAGGCATGCTATTTTAGTCTAACAGGATAATACACATGCTGATAAGATTCAAATAAGAAGGAAAAACATGTTATTACTTAGTAGAAATCGGGTTTTTGCAAAAATTAGCCCGTGTGCGTACTCGTTACCTCACGTACACGGCGCTCATATATCAAAACAGTACCAATCCTAGGGGAGTTCCCTCACACAAGGTTAGGCAAGCCACTTACCTCGAACCAAGCTCAAATCAATCTGAAACAACGCTCTTTCCACGAAAATCCGACTCTGAATGGCCCAAATCTAGTCAAAATCAATTACATAACATAAATGCAACTACAAGGAACTAATCTAGCTTTTGAAATCAAAGTTAAAGCAAGAAATTAGAAATTCGCCCCGGAAAGCCTTCCCAGGCCCACATCTCCGAATCGGGTAAAAGTCACAAATTATGAACACATATTCACTCACGAGTCTAACCATACCAAATTTACTCAAATCCGATACCAAAATCTTGATCAAAACCCCAAAATTCGGCCTAAGAATTTTCTCCAATATTTCACCCTAAATCACTAATTTAATGATGAAATTTAAGACATAATCGAGGGAATTACCAAAACCAAGTGAGAATTACTTACCCCAATCAACTCCACGAAAATCCCTTCAAGAATCGCCCCAATCCGTTGTCTCTAGCTCAAAATATGAAAAATGGGCTCAAACCCTCGATTTTGAAATTAATACCGCCTGCCCAGATTTTCTTCAACGCGAACACGACTGTCCTCTCGCGTTCGCGTAGACCAACTTGACCGCCTCTCAGCTTAACTCAACATGAACGCGTCCCTCTCCCCGTGAACACGATGCTTTACCAATGCGCCCGAATGCGACCAGTTCCTCGCGAACGCGTAGAACAAAAGTGGGTCCCCAACTACCTCATTCCTCTTCGCGAACGCGACCCTACTCCCACGTTCGCAATGCATATACAGATCACATCTTCACGTTCGCGTTCTATTCTTCATGAAAGCGAAGAGTTAATCCTCCTCAACTCAGAAACACTCTTCGCGAACACGAGGCTCTTCTCGCGAACACGTAAGAGGAAACCAGAAGCATACAGGAGGAGATAAGAGCTATCTCACAAAGGCCAAAAATTGTCTGTTAACCACCCGAAACTCACCCGCGGCCCTCGAGACCTCGACCAAACATACCAACAAGTCATATAACTCTATGCGAACTTAGTTGAACCTTCAAATCACTCAAAACAACATCCAAACACCAATTTGCACCCGGATCCAAGCCTAAGGAACTTCTAAACTTTCGAATTCCACAAACGACGTCGAAACCTACCAAACCGCGTCTGATTGACCTCAAATTTTACACACAAGTCAAATGACACCACGAACCTACTCCAACTTCCTGAAATCCAATCCGACCTCGATATCAAAGTTTCCACTGCCGGCCAAAATCACCAAAATCCCAACTTTCGCCACTCCAAATCACATTCTGGACGCGCTCCTAAGTCCAAAATACCTAACGGAGCTAACGGAACCATCAAAATTTGAATCCGGTGTCGTTTACACACAAGTTGACATCCGGTCGACTTTTCTAACTTAAGCTTCCAATTAAGAGACTAAGTGTCTCAATTCACTCCGAGACCACTCAGACCCGAACCAACCAACCCGATAAGACATAATACAGCTGTAAAGAACAAAGAAGAAGAAATGGAGAAATCAGGGCTATAATTCTCGAAACAACCGGCCAGGTCGTTACATCCTCCCCCTCTTAAACAAACGTTCGTCCTCGAACAGGTCTAGAAACATACTTGGAGTCTAAAAATAGGTGTGGATATCTGCTCTGCATCTTCTGCTCGGTCTCCCAAGTGGCCTCCTCCACCGCCTGACCTCTCCACTGCACCTTCACTGAAGCTATTTCCTTTGACCTCAACTTCTGAACATGCCGCTCCAAAATAGCCACCGGCTCCACCTCATAAGTCATATACCATCCAACTGAACCGTGCTGAAATACAAAACATGGGATGGATCCCCGATATACTTCCGGAGCATAGAAACATGAAATACTGGATGTACATTCGACAAGCTAGGTGGCAAGGCAAGCTTGTAAGCCACCTCCTCTATCCTCTAAATTACCTCAAAAGCCCCAATGAACCGAGGGCTCAACTTTCCCCTCTTCCCAAACCTCCTAACACCCTTCATGGGCAATACCTTCAGCAGAACCTTCTCCCAGACCATGAAAGACACATCACGGACTTTCCTATCCGAAGTCGATCCTGAATCACTTTCACCTTGTCCACTGAATCCTGGACCAAATTTGTACCCAATAATCGGGCCTCGCCCAGCTCGAACCAACCACTGGGGACCGACACCGCCTACCATACAGAGCCTCATACGGTGTCATCTGAATGCGGGACTAATAACTGTTGTTGTTGTCTAACTCTGCGAGTGGAAAAAACTGGTCCCATGACCCTCCAAACTCCATGACACATGCACGAAGCATATCCTCTAGTATCTGATAGTTCGCTCGGATTGCCCGTCCATATGAGGGTGAAATGTTGTGCTCAGCTCCACTCCAGTACCCAACTCCTACTGTACGGTTCTCCAGAATCGTGATGTAAATTGCATACCCCGGTCAGAGATAATAGATATCGGTACGCCATGAAGCCTGACGATCTCACGGATTTAGATTCGAGCCAGCTGCTCGGAAGAATATATAGTCATCACTGGAATGAAATGAGCTGACTTGGTCAGCCTACCCACAACCAGCCAAACTACATCAAACCTCCGCTGAGTCCGTGGGAGTCCAACAATGAAATCCATAGTGATCCGCTCCTATTTCCACTCTGGAATCTCCAACTTCTGAAGCAACTCACTCGGCCGCTGATGCTCATACTTCACCTGCTAGAAATTTAGGCACCGAGCAACATACTCCACTATGTCCTTCTTCATCCTCCTCCACCAATAGTGTTGTCTCAAATCCTGGTACATATTTGCGCACCCGGATGGATGGAATACCGTGAGATGTGGGCCTCCTCAAGAATCAACTCCTGAATCCTCAACACGCCATCATCGACAATAGTCACATCTCTAGCATCACCTCGCTGAACCTTGTCCTGAAGGACGAGCAGATGGGGGTCATCATACTAACGCTCCCTGATACGATCATAAAGAGAAGATTGAGAGACCACAAAAGCCAACACTCGACTCGGCAAAAATATCCAATCTCACAAATTGGCTGGCTAAGGCCTGAACATCCAATGCTAAGGGTCTCTCTGCTGCTGGAAGATATGCTAAACTCCCCAAACTCTCCGCCCGACGACTCAAAGCATTGGCCACCACATTGTCCTTCCCCGGTGGTATAAAATGGTGATGTCATAATCCTTAAGTAGCTCCAACCACATTCGCTGACGCAAGTTAAGATCCTTTTGCTTGAACAGGTATTGCAAACTACGATGATCGGTGTAGATCTCACAAGGAACATCGTACAAATAGTGCCGCCAAATCTTCAGGGCATGAACAATAGCTGCTAAATCAAGATCGTGGACAGGATAGTTCTTCTCATGCACCTTCAACTGCCCGAACGCATAGGCAATCACCCTACCGTCCTGCATTAACATCTCGCCAAGACCAATCCGCAATGCATCACAATATACAGTGTAAGACCTTGAACCTATAGACAATACCAATACTGGGGATGTAGTCATAGATGTCTTGAGCTTATGAAATCTCTCCTCACAATCCTCTGTCCACCTGAATGGAGCACCCTTCTGGTTCAGCCTAGTCATAGGTGCTGCAATAGATGAGAATCCCTCTACGAAACGACGGTAATACCCCGCCAAACCAAGAAAACTGCGGATCTTTGTAGGTGATGACGGTCTAGGACAACTCTTCACTGCCTCTACCTTCTTCGGATCTACCTTGATCCAATCACTCAATACTACATGACCCAAGAAAGCCACTGAGTCTAGCCAAAACTCACACTTAGAAAAATTTGCATACAACTTCTTTTCTCTCAAAGTCTGAAGCACAGTCCTCAGGTGCTGCTCATGATCCTCCCGAGTCCGGGAGTACACCAGAATGTCGTCAATTAACACAATGACGAATGAGTCAAGATAAGGTCGGAACACACTATGCATCAAATGCATAAAGGTTGTTGGGGCATTGGTCATCCCGAAAGACATGACAAGAAACTCATAGTGACCAAATCTGGCCCTAAAAGCAGTCTTTGGGATATCTGGCTCCCGAATCTTTAACTGATGATAGCCTGAACATAAGTCAATCTTGGAAACACCCTGGCACCCTGTAACTGATCGAATAAGTCATCAATGTGAGGTAATGGATACATGTTCTTCACTGTAACCTTGTTTAGCTGGCGATAATCAATACACATACGCATAGAACCATCCTTTTACTTCACAAACAAAACCTTAGCACCCCAAGGTGACACACTGGGCCGAATGAAGCCCTTATCAATCAACTCCTGTAACTGCTCCTTCAACTCATTTAACTCAGGAGGAGCCATACCATAATGAGGAATAGAGATGGGCTGAGAGCCCGGCAACAAATCAATGCCAAAATCAATATCTCTGTCGGGCGGCACGCCTGGAAGATCAGTTGGAAACACATCTAGAAAATCCCTCACTACTGGAACTGACTCAACTTTAGGGGTATCAATACTGACATCTCTCACATAAGCTAAATATGCGTCACACCCCTTCGCAACCATTCGTTAAGCCTTAAGAAATGAAATAACCATGTGGGCAGTATACTCTAAGGTACCCCTCCACTCTAATCACGGTAAGTCTGGCATAGCCAGCGTCACGGTCTTAGCGTGACAATCAATAATAGCATAATGGGGCGACAACCAGTCCATGCCTAAGATAACATCAAAATCTACCATGCTGAGTAATAATAAGTCGGCTCTGGTCTCAAAACCACTAAGAGAAATCAAACACGACCGATATACGCGATCCAAAACAAGAGAATCTCCCACAGGAGTAGATACATAAATAGAGGAACTCAAAGAATCCCGAGATATGCCCAAATATGGAGCAAAATAAGAAGACATATATGAATACGTAGAGCCTGGGTCAAGTAATACCGATGCATCTCTATGACAGACTGGAACAATACCTGTAATGACAGAGTCGGAAGCAACTGCCTTTGAACGAGCCGGAAGAGCATAATACCTAGCCTTGCCTCCCCCTCTAGGGAGATCTCGACCTCCCCTACTTCCACCTCGAGCTGGCTGAGCAGGTGGGGTGGTAGCTAGTGCTGGAAGCAGAGTCGGAGGACCCGGTAAAGCACGTGGTGGCTAGGGAACCTGTGGAGGTTCACCCCTCCTAAGTCTGGGGCAATCCCTCACCATATGCCAAGTGTCGCCAGACTCAAGAAAACCCCTCGGAGGACGTGTCTGCTGTGAATGACTCGAGCCTAGCTTGCTGGACTAGCCACTAATAGCACCCCGAACAGGAGGCACAATAGATACCGGCGGTGCATAATAAGGCTCCTAGGGCCTAGAAGGAGATGGAACACCACTGGCGGCTCGAAGAGATGAATGAATAGGGCGACTCACATAACCCCTACCATAGAGAGCTGCTGGGGCATGAGCTCCAGAATAATAACCAGTCTCTCGAGACCTCTTGGCCTCTCTCTCCTCTCTGTCACGGGCAAGCATGCCCTTTACTCTCCTGGAAATACTCACGACCTACTGATAAGAGATATCCATCTCCAACTCCCTGGCCATACTGATCCTGATATTGGGGTGGAGAGCGACGAACCCTCTCCAAACTATGGAAACCAAGGTCAGTGCATGTCGGGCCAACTCACTGAAACTGACTGCATACTCTGACACAGTCATAGAACCCTTGCGCAACTACTCAAACTCCGCACGCCATGCATCCTTGAGGCTCTAAGGAACATACCCTCTCAAAAAGATATCCGAGAACTGAGTCCATGTGAGCGTATATGCTTCATCCAGACTACTCAGATCATAAGCACGCCACCACTGAGGTTGCTCCTCTAAGATGGAAATGGTGAAAGAAACCCCACTCGTCTCCGCTATGCCCATAGTATGGAGAATACGATAACACTCCTCCAGAAAACCTTGAGCATCATTTGAAGCTAATCCACTGAAAGTAGGTGGGTGGTACTCTTTGTACCTCTCAAGTCTAAGCTGCTCCGCCTTAGAAGTGGATGTCCTGAATCTCATGCTGAACTGGAGCTACCGGCGGCATAGGAATAAAATATGAGGCCTGATCAACCTGGACCCTCTGCTCAGAAGTACGGGCTACAGAAGTCTTTGCCCCTCCCCCGACCTGAGATGTGGTGGAATCTAGTGGGATCAATCCAGCCTGAGCTAAGATGCTGAACATGCTCATGAACTGGTCTAGAGTCTCCTGGAGGGCTGGTGCAGCAATAGGAACCTCCAGTGCCTGCCCTCCAGTTGGGGCTATTGGGGGCTCCTCTGTCGCAGATCGAGCGGGTGCTCTGGCTGCACCGCGAGGTCGTCCTCTACCCCGGCCCCGGCTCCGGCCTCTAGTGGCTCTAGCAGGGGGCTCGGGTGCCTGATCGTCAGATCTCCCAGTACGGGTCCTCACTATCTGTGAGAAAGAATAGAATAGAGAATTTTTAGAATTTGATGCCAATAACTCGCATGACAAGGAAATCAAAGAAGTATGATTGTTCCTAAAAGTTTCATAGCCTCCCAAAAATAAGTACAGACATCTCCGTACCGATCCCCAAGAATCTAACAAACCGGCTAGTGACTCACGATACCTATGAACCTAGGGCTCTGTTACCAACTTGTCACGACCCAAATTCTCCCTCCATGAATTTGTCGTGATGGCATCTAGTCTCTACGACTAGGTAAGCCTAACACTTTGCAGAAAACAAAAAAATGGAAACATGAACATTTACAACTAACACTAATAGATAATTTTAAATAATCAATTAAGATGATGCTCGACATATACAATAAGAAACTCTTGAATTGTACATAATACTCCCAAGATCCAGAACACCGT
Organism: Nicotiana knightiana; assembly: GCA_005239525.1. Taxonomy (NCBI): domain Eukaryota; kingdom Viridiplantae; phylum Streptophyta; class Magnoliopsida; order Solanales; family Solanaceae; genus Nicotiana; species Nicotiana knightiana. Next base: position 73,298 of record ML387895.1, on the reverse strand, counting down.
AAGTCACAAGCTTCTACGAGTCCTAACTATTCTATACATTAATGTCTATAAAAAATAGGGAAAAATGAACATAGGGGGATAAATGGGGATCCGAGGATCTACCGGCGCGGGCAGATGTACCTTGAAGTCTCCAGCAACTATGGGCGAGGCTGGTAAGTAGAACCTGGATCTACACACGAAAAACATGTGTAGGAAAGGGCGTGAGTACACCACAATAGTACCCAGTAAGTATCAAGCCTAACCTCGGTCGAGTAATGACGAGGTCAAGTCAAGGCCCTACTAGTGTGTGTGTGTGTGTGTGTGTGTATATATATATATATATATATATATATATATATATATATATATATATATATATATAAGGAAGAAAGAAATATCGCAGTAAAATAAGACTAAAATTTAATAAGAAAGAAATCATAAAAGGAAACAGCTCAGTACATAGAAATACAACAGGGGATCTCGCGAGATACCGTCTCGTAGTCCCAAATGTAAATGTGCAAGGGAATCTCCCGGAATACCGTTCCGTAGTCCCAAAGTTAATATGAAAGACAGGGAGGATCTCCCGGAATACCGTTCCGCAGTCCCAAAGTAAATATGCAGCCAAACAATAGAATTCAATAGTTACAGCATGAATTCCTACAATTAAGCCTAAGTACAAGTTAAGGAAAGACCGGTAAATTCACTAAACATGTTGCAAGTTCAAATAAACAATTAAGGCAAGTGGGCATGTTATTTTAGTCTAACAGGATACTACACATGTTGATAAGATTCAAATAAGAAGGAAAAACAGGTTATTACTTAGTAGAAATCGGGTTTTTACAATAATTAGCCTGTGTGCTTACTCGTTACCTCACGTACATGATGCTCATATATCAAAACAGTACCAAACCTAAGGGGAGTTCCCCACACAAGATTAGTCAAGCCACTTACCTCGAACCAAGCTCAAGTCAATCCGAAACAACGCTCTTTCCACAAAAATCTTACTTTGAATGGACCAAATCTAGCCAAAATTAATTTCATAACATAAATACAACTATAAGGAACTAATCTAGCTACTGAAATCAAAGCTAAAACAAGAAATTAGAAATTCGCCCCGGAAAGCCTCCCCAGACCCACGTCTCGAAATCGGGTAAAAGTCACATATTATGAACACCTATTCACTCAGCAGTCTAACCATACCAAATTTACTCAAATCCGATACCAAAATCCCGATCAAAACCCAAAATTCGGCCTAAGAGCTTTTCTCACATTTTCCCCAATTTTCCACCCCAAATCACTAATTTAATGATGAAATTTAAGACATAATCATGGGAATTAACCAAATCCAGGTGAGAATTACTTACCCTAATCAACTCCACGAAAATCCCTTCAAGAACCGCCCAAATCCGTGGTCTCTAACTCAAAATATGAAAATGGGCTCAAACCCTCGATTTTGAAAATAATACTGCTTGCCCAGATTTTCTTCATCGCGAACGCGACCGTCCTCTCGTGTTCGCATAGACCAAATTGACTGCCTCTCAGCTTAACTCAACGCGAACGCGTCCCTCTCCCCACGAACGCAATGCTTTACCAACTCTTGCAAATTCGACCACTGCCTCACGAATGTGTAGAATGAAAGACTAGGGCTCCCCAACTACCTCACTCCTCTTCGCGAACGCGACCCTTCTCCCGCGTTTGCAATGCATATACAGATCACACCTTTGTGTTCGCATTCTATTCTTAGCGAAAGCGAAGAACAAATCCTCCTCAGCTCAGAAACACTCTTCGCGAACGAGAGGCTCCTCTCACAAACACGTAAGAGGAAACCAGAAGCATACAGCAGCAGATAACAGCTATCTTACAAAGGCAAAATATGGATCGTTAAGTGATAAGTAAGGATTTTAACCTATTATTTGCTCTCTTTTACTTATGTTTAGGGACAAAAATGCGTGAAGTATTCCCAGAAACTAATGTAATATGCTTGCTTGCAGGGATTTTTCAAAATGAGCCAAAGGAGTCATAATCAACTCATAAAGGAGTCAAAACTTGAACAAAAACCAAGACTGGGCCAAGAGATATGGAACGCAGACCACGTCAGAAAAGTGCACCCACAAAAGTACCAACGCGGTTGCGAACATTATTTTGAGAACCGCGTAATGAAGAATCAGAGAGATGGATTTTTGGGCTATAACACGAATGCGGATCGCGTCAGAAAAGTGCTGCCGCAAAAGAATCTGCGCGGCCGCGTTTGGAATTTTGTGGACTACGATTGCTGAGTTCAGAGAGTTCACATTTAAAGCTAAAACAAAAGGCGCAGACTGTGTCAGAATTACGCATCAACGAAAGTCTTTTACGCGTCCATGATGGAAATTACGCAGTCCGCATAACCATGCTCGACCCAGATCCAGAAGTTAAAAATGCGGACCGCGATCATAATTACACGGGCGTGAAAGCAAGAGTGCGGCCGCGGTCAGAATTACGCGGCCATGGAACCTCCGCAAGGGGTATTTTTATCCAAAAATTTCAGCTTAGTATAAACACAACTTTTTATCATTTTTAGGTTATGTTATATTTTTGCTGAGCACGTGAGACGGCTGGAACATCCCTTTTGGGAAATTTTATAGTAGATTCACCTTTAAACATTAGATTTTCACATTTTAATTATATATTATGGCTTTTATCTTCTTTTCATCTTTGATTTTTACTATTTCTATGAGTAGCTAGATCTATAGCTAGGGTTGTGACCCAAGCCTAGTGTGGGTATTGAATGGGTACTGAATTTTAGGGCTTGAATGTTTATGGGTTAGTGATATTTAGCCTAGTTCTTGCTAGAATTGTAGAGTTAGTGGTTGCAAACACTGATTCATGCCTTTATGACTTGGTCTCTTCTTGAGAAAGAGGGATTAAGTCTAGGAAAATTAGGCTAATAAGGAGTTGGGGTGAACTCAAGAAATTGATAGCCCCAATTAAAGGGTTAAACCTAGAGATAGTAAACCCGACTTAAGTTAATATCACTTGGATTGCATGAATACCCATTTGGACTTGAGAAAGCCAAATTGGCAAAATCACTCAAACTACCGAGAGGTATAGAGTGAGTACTTCGGTATGATAGCTATATTACGACCCAAAATTGATCAAGCATACCCTAGATTCTTGCTACCCGTTAGATATCCACCTAGGCGGAAGTCACTACCCTAGTCCTTTTAAACTCTTGAAAACCAACATAAAAAATATTGTACTTAGCTTTAATATTTGCATACAATAGAATAGAATTAGAAGTAGAATCAACACCAACATGTGTGGAAGTGCAATTAGGAACAAAACACACATCTAAACTTAGATAAATACCTAATTCCAAATCAATTAACTCCTTGTGTAAATCGATCCCGACCTTGTTAGGTAAAACTGCATCGACCATCCTCGCTACTTAATAGTAGTGCAGGCTTGGAACCGATCATTAACCACCTGAAACTCATCCGAGGCCCTCGGGACCTTAACCAAATATACAAACAAGTCATATAACTCCATGTGAACTTAGTCCAACCTTCGAATCACTCAAAACAACATCAAAGTATCAATTTGCACCCTGATCCAAGCCTAAGGAACTTCTAAACTTCCGAATTCCACAAACGACGCCGAAACCTACCAAATCGCGTCCGATTGACCTCAAATTTTACACACAAGTCAAAAATGACACCACGAACCTACCCCAACTTCCATAAATCCAATACGACCCCGATATCAAAGTTTCCACTGCCGGCCAAAATCGCCAAAATCCCAACTTTCACCAACTTCAGCCTAATTCTACTACGGACCTCCAAATCACATTCTGGACGCGCTCCTAAGTCCAAAATCACCTAACGGAACCATCAAAATTTGAATCTGAGATTGTTTACACACAAGTAGACATCAGGTTGACTTTTTCAACTTAAGCTTCCAATTAAGAGACTAATAGCCTGTTTGGCCAAGCTGGGGAAATCAGCTTATTTTAAGAAGTATTTTTTCAAAAGTGCTTTTGAAAAAAGTACTTTTGGAGAGAAGAAATTTGTGTTTGGCTAATCATTCTAAAAATTACTTTTGAGCAATAATTTGTGTTTGGCCAAGCTTTTCAGAAAGTGCTTTTAAGTATCAAATTATGAATAAGGACATGAATAGATCTACTTAATAGTTAATATTATAAGTAAATAAATAATCTTAAAAATTTTATATTACCGGAAATAATTAAATCTTTTCAATTTATTTAAGTAAAATATGAAAATAAAATTTATTGACGTGGTCCAAGGTAAAGTGAAAGCCAAGAAAGCGGCTTAAATTAAGTTAGTAAAGGGCACCGACGAGGATCATAGGAGAGCGAATAGAGAAAGATATAAGGAGGCTAGGAAGGAGGCAAAATTAGCGGTCACAGAGCCTAAGACTGTTGCATTTGGTCGGCTATATGAGGAGCTTGGAGGCAAAGGTGGGGATAAGAAGTTATTCCGGTTGGCCAAAGCGAGAGAGAAGAAGGCTCGTGACTTGGATCAAGTGAGCTGCATCAAAGACGAGGATGGTCGAGTATTGATGGAAGAAGCCCAAATTAGGCAAAGATGGCAGTCGTACTTTCATAAAATTCTAAATGAAGAGGGGGATGGAAACATCGCGTTAGGGAAATTGGGGCACTCCGAGAGCCATCGCAACTTTAGGTTGAGAAGGTCGTAAGTGCGATGGGTAAAATGAGTCGGGGCAAAGCGACCGAGCCAGACGAGATTCCAAATAGAGTTTGGAGATATGCGGGTAGAGAAGGCTTGGAGGGGATGACTGGGTTGTTTAATATTATCTTCAGGACGAAGAGGATGCCTGATGAGTGGCGGTGGAGTACAATGGTTCCAGTGTATAAGAACAAAGGTGATATACAGAATTGTAACAACTATAAGGGTATCAAGCTACTAAGTCATACCATGAATGTTTGGGAGAGGGTGGTGGAAGGGAGGATAAGGAGGGAGATGTTTATATCAGAAAACCAGCTCGGGTTCATGCTGGGTCGTTCTACTACGGAAGCTATCCAGCTTATCAGGAGGTTGGTGGAACAATACAGGGATAAGAAGAGGGATTTGCATATGGTATTTATTGAACTAGAGAAGGCGTATGACAAGGTCCCTTGGTACGTCCTTTGGAGATGGCTGGAGGTGAAAGGTGTGTCGGTAGCTTACATTAGGGCGATAAAGGATATGTATGATAGAGCTATGACTCTGGTTAGGACTGTGGGAGGTGACTCAGAGCCTTTTCCGGTTGTTATGGGTTTACACCAAGGATCTGTTCTCAACCCGTTCTTATTTGTCTTGGCGATGGACGCACTGACGTACCATATCCAAGGAGAGGTGGCATGATGTATGTTGTTCGCTGATGATATAGTTCTGATTGATGAGATGCGGGGCGGCATTAATGGGAGACTGGAGGTATGGAGGCAGGCCCTAGAGTCTAAAGGTTTCAAGTTGAGTAGGAATAAGACGGAATATATGGAATGTAAGTTCAGCGACGTGACGAGGGAAGCGGATGTGGAAGGTGGAAGTCAGGCTTGTCTCACAGGTCATCCTCAAGAGAGAAAGTTTTAAGTACTTAGGGTCAATTATCCAGAGAGATGGGGAGATAGACGGGGATGTTACGCACCGTATTGGGGTGGGGTGGATGAAATGGAGGTTTGCATCTGGAGTCTTGTATGACAAGAAAGGTAAGTTCTATAGAGCAGTGGTTAGACTGTACATGTTGTATGGGGCTGAGTGTACGACAGTCAAGAAGTCACATATCCAGAAGATGAAAGTTGCAGAAATGAGGATGTTGAGGTAGGTGTGTGGGCACACTAGGCTGGATAAGATTAGGAATGAAGATATTCAAGAGAGGATGGGCGTGGCTCCAGTGGATGACAAGATGCGGGAAGCGGGGCTTAGATGGTTCGGACATGTGTAGAGGAGAAGCCTAGATGCCCCAGTTAGGAGGTGTAAGCGGTTGTATTTGGCAGGTACGAGAAGATGTAGAGGGTGGCCTAAGAAGTATTGGGTCGAGGTGATCACACAGGACATGGCGCGGCTCTAGATTTTCAAGGACATGGCTCTAGATAGGAAGGTGTGGAGGTCGAGCATTAGGGTTGTAGGTTAAGGGGTAGTCGAGCATTAGGGTTGTAGATTAAAGGATAGTCGGGCGGTCAATTTATGTTGTGTTTCACACTTTTGCATAATACATGTGGTATTGTTTTTCCATTTATTTGATATCTCTCACATTGCTGATATTATATTTTCGGGTTTTTTTGTCACAGATCTATTGTCTCTGAGCCGAGGGTCTCGCGGAAATAGCCTCTCTACCCCTTCCGGGGTAGGGTAAGTTCGGCGTACACTTTACCCTCCCCAGATATTACACCCCATATTTTCACACGTGAAAGTGTGCCATAAATAAATTAATGGAAGCTCGGGAATGCGATTATCTTGAGGTTACATGGATTTATGCTATTTATAACAAGCGATAAGTAAGTGACGTGAAGGATAAAGGGTAAACGAATCGAAGAAAATGAATTTCATCGAAGTTTGGCATTTTGAGATAAAATACAGGCCGAGCGATAATACCCGATATTTATGGACTAGCACCATACAAGGTACCATATGATCGTAATATTACGGTGTATAAAGTGTATTAAAAATAAGTCAAATTTTAAGTAATTTAAGATAATTCTTAATTATGCGGGTAATTGGTTAATTACCGGATAGCGGAATATTACCTAATTAATTAATTAGTGTAATTGAATGAGGTTGGATAGTCTCCAACGTGGAAGCATTATATCATCTATTATGTGACTCTTAAACTATTTTGAAAGGTGGCAAAAATTTAAAGAATTTCTTGGCCAACTAATCCACAAGTGGAAGACTTCTTTTATAACTCAAATGGTTTACCACCGTCTTCCAAAATTCAATTTAGTCTGATATGAAACACTAAAGCATTATCAAACTTTATTTTCTCCCTTTTTTTTATAAGTATAGCACTTTCGATGGTATAGATCAATACCCTTCATTTTATGAAAAATTTAACAATGTCTAGTTGCATCTTTTGGTGATTGATCAGGACAAGCATTCACGCATGTCACTATGAGCACTATCTAGAACAACCTTTTCTGATACTTTTGAGTGCTCCAAAATCGGCTCAGGTATGTTAAGGCTAAGCCCTTCTTCCATTTTGGCATGATCTCATAATTACACGAGTTTGATAATGAAGCATAAAGAAAGATTCATATCCCAGAATTTACGTATAGTTTTCTAGTTTTGTAAGTTACAATATTCTCTTTATCGGGATTTCATATTCATTTGAGTATTTTCTTTTTCCAGTCAAGAGAGCAGAGAGTCTATATATATAGTATTATAAAATTTTCATTACCATCGAGCTATAATCGATGGACAGGCCCCTATTGGGAAACCTCTGATCAGATGGTAAGTTATATATCGAGCCTATTGTGGCCGAGCGCCTATGAGGGAGCCTAGTTGGTCGAGATACAGAGTTTAGTATGGTAGAGCGCCTATGAGCGAGCCTACTACAACAGAGCAGTTATATATATACCAAGCCTTATAAGGCCGGACAACTATTTTACTTACTATATTGAGAGAGTTGAGTCAGTATCAGCAGGTAAGCATATCTTCAGATTATATTTGACTTCCAGTTGTTTTCAGTTTTTATATTATCAGTTCAGTTCACCTTTCAGTATATTGCCTTACATACTCAGTACATTATTCGTATTAACGTCCTTTTGTTGGGGACGCTGCATTCATGCCTGCAGGTATAGATAATCAGTTTGACGAGCCCTTATAGTAGACGAGATTGGAATTCAAGCAAAGGATCGGTAAGACGCCACCTCATTCGGAGGGCAGCCGAGTCTATGAGTCATCGTGTCATAGTTTTGCTAAAAGACTTATGGGTAGACGGTACCCTCTCCCATTTGATTTCAAATAATCTTAGAGGCTTTGTAGACAGAGGTTCATTTTGTACAGTATGTCAGAGGCCTTAACGGCCCATATGTATTCATGTTTTAAGAACGATAGTTTATTGATACAGTGTTCGCCCACTTACTATTATGCACTACGAGTTGTTTCCATGTTGGCCCACGATGGTCACAAAAAGAATGAGTTACAGAATGGTTTGCTCGGGCCACTACGGCACCGAGTGCCAGCCGCGGCTCCCCAGGTTTGGGGCGTGACAAAGTGGTATCAGAGCAGTTCTGTCCTTGGGAGTCTATAAGCCGTGTCTAGTGGTGTCTTGTTTATGGGTGTGTCGTGCACCACACTTATAAGTAGGAGGCTACAGGGTATTTAGGACTGTCACTCTTTCTTCTTACTATAGATCGTGTTGTAGAGCTCACTTATAAGAATTCAAACTCCTAGCTTCTATTTCATTCGTAATAAGACGATACCTACAGTTGGTAAGGGATTGAATGTGGCTATGAAAGAGTTAAGTCAAAGGGACTCGATTTTTCATAATGTTTATAATGAGTAAATGTAAGGTCTTCAATAGATCATGTGTGTACTAAGACATGTAATCCTCTTGATAAGAAGCCTTAAGGCAAGGATATATATTCACCCCTATGGTGAAAGGCAATGAGGGATTCAGAAGACAAATATAAGTTTCAACAAGTAAAAGAAGCAAGATGAAGAAGGGTACAAGGCACAAAGTTAATGAAGAATTATCAGTATTTACAATTCAGGCAGAGGAATATAAGACTTTTGAGTTACCTTTAACAATAACATAGGTATGTACAATTGGCCACACCGATCTAAGTTATGCCCTATTGGGCTGACAGAAATAGTTAAGAGAAGGACAAATATCAGGAACCGGCTGGGGTTAGGGTAACCCAAAATGATTGTTGGATTGTTTGCATTAGTTTACATTTCCGAAGGATATTGTAAATGTGCTAACAAAATCTCCTTGTGAGAGACACCCAGATGGTACACTCAAAAATAGTACATCTAGATATGAATACTATAAAGACAGGCACTGGAAGCCTTGAAAGGATAAATTTTACCTTAATATGGCTCTTGTCCCTAGTAAAGAAAGAATGTTAGGCAACCCAAAGAGCCAGCAGATGGATCAAGGGGATCTAAAAGCAAAAGAATGTCCTGTTGAAATTTTCAAAATAAAGTGATAGACAGAAATTTTAGCCAGAAATGAGAAGAGAGTTAATATAGCGTTATGAGTAAGATGTGATGCATGGATGACAACGGTAAAAAAAAAAGATGGTATTATAGGATATATAGTCAAGTTAAGGAAAAGACGAGAGGAGCCAGACCTTGAGACAACAAAAGAGTATAGGCCATAAAGTCATATCCTCATTTCGAGAAATAAGTTCGTGACTCCAACGCGACTACCAGAAGGGAGAGTTAATCCCCAGAGGTAATAGAAATCCGTATGGGATGGTCAACAAGATAAACTAAACATGAATTAGGGGCTAAGTGATTTGATAATAGTCAGCATCATGAGAAATTCATATTGCGTTTCGGTAATAATAGAATGGACCACAGAAGAAGATTCATGACTAATTCAGAGAATGGTTATTCGGGAAGACGCTTCCCTAAAGCAAGCAATGTGAGCAAATTTAAGCTTAAGGGACTGTAGGTGTCAGTTACACTAGGTGTTTCCCTCGTGAGTAAGGAAATTTGTTATCCTTGGTACAGAAGGATTACCGCAAGGCGAGTGAGGGTCATTGATTGTAATGACCCGACCGGTCATTTTGAGCTCTAGCGTGTTGTTCAGCGGTTTGAAGTCATGAGCAGCTCCATTTCTGGTATTATGACTCGTGGGCATGGTCGGAGTTAAATTTCGAGAAGTTCGGAGTCAAATTGGAAAGAAAATTCTCATTTCAGAAGCCTTAAGTTGGAGAAATTGACTAAGATGGGGATTTTGAGTAAACGACCTCTGAATCAGGATATGAAGGTTCCTGCAGGTTCGTATGGTGATTTCGGACTTAGGCGTATGTCCGGATCGGGTTTTGGATAACCCGGGAGCGTTTCGGCGTATATTGTGGAAGTCAACATTTTTGAAGGAATTTACTAAGTTTGGATTGAAGCGCATTTCAATGATATCGATGTCCGTTTGGGATTCCGAGCCTGGGAATAGCCCCGTATGGTGATTATGGAGTTAGGAGCACGATCGGAAGTGAATTCGGATGTCCGTGGTTATTTTGAATTCATTTGGCTAAAGATAGAAATTTGAAGGTTTTTGAGAAATCCGACCGGAAGTGGAAATTTTGATATCGGGGTCAGAATGTGATTCCGGAAGTTGGAGCAGGTTCGTAATGTCAAATATGACTTTTTTGCAAAATTTGGGGTCAATCGGTTGTGATTTGATAGGTTTCGGCATCGGATGTAGAGGTTAGAAATTTGTAGTTCATAAAGTTTGAATTTTAGTGTGATTCGTGATTTTGGCGTTGTTTGATGTGATTTGAGGCCTCGAGCAAGTCCGCATTATGTTTTGGAACAGGTTGGTGTAATTGGACGGGGTCCCGGGGGCCTCGGGTGGATTCTGGGTGGTTAACGGATCAATATTTGAAGTTGAGAAAAGATGAAGTTGCTGGTATCTGGTGCGACCGCACCTGCGAGGCTTTGGCTGCAGGTGCGGCTTTGGCGTCACAGGTGCGAGAGTTTGCTGGCTTGGCTGGGAGCGGAGGTGCGATGCAATTTCCGCACCTGCGAAGGTGCAGATGCGGACAATGGGGAGCAGGTGCGAGTTTTGGCTGGAGCTGAGAAGCCGCAGGTGTGGGAGTTTGGGCGCACCTGCGAAATCGCAGGTGCGAGATGTGGATCGCAGGTGCGGATATCGGCTTGGGCAGAATGTTTTAAAACGGGAATTTTGTCATTTCTTCTCCCATTTTCATCTTGGCATGGGCGATTGTGGGGAGTTTCAAGGAGGGGTTTTCGTCAAAGATCAGAAGGTAAGTTATTCCCACTCATCTCAAATTAAATACAAGGTATATGCATGCATTTGAACATGAAAGATTGTGGAAAATTGGGAAATTTTGAAGAAAACCTAGAAATTTGTATTTTGGATTTCTACCACGAATTTGAGCATGGAACTTAGAGTAAATTGTATATTTGAACTAGTGAAGCTATGGGTAGAGTTTATCTTCGAAAAATTTCGGAATCCGGGCATGTGGGCCCGAGGGCATTTTGGTCAATTCACTGAGCGGAGTTGGGAAATTATATAATTTGAATTGTTGCAAATATTAGAGTATATTTTCATTGGTTTGTCGTTATTGGGATAGTTTTGGGGCGTTGTGCGTCCATTGGAGTCGTCGGAAGGGCTTGGAAGCCGGTTATGGAATTTTGGAGCAAGGTAAGTCTCCTTTCTAACTTTGTGAGGGGGAATTGTCCCCCTAGGTGAACTAATTAAATATGTGCTACTATCTGTGGGGGCTACGTACGCACGAGGTGACGGGAGTCTGTGCGTAGCTACTATTATGCCATGTCCGGGTAGTCTAGGACCCACTAGCATGCCTTACGTGTTGTACATGTGATCCTACCAATAATATTATACTGTTAATGCTATTGAATCGGTAATTTATTTCCTAAGAAGACTAGAGTGTACCTTTCCTTAATCATCTAGAAAGAGAATTGATTTTTCCTGGGATAATTGTTTTCACGATAAAGCATTTTTTATTTGTCATACTTATAACCTTACTGATAAATTTATAATATTTAAAACCTTATCGAACTTGGCAAATGAATTTCCAGAAAAGATTTAAATACTATCTTCGAGTCCATTAAAAAGAGAATTTTATCACCTTTTTGAGTAACTGTCTTCCTGATAAAATGTGAATTAATGTGTGAATATGTGTATCTATGAGTACTTGAGTCGCACATATGATTTGCGAGCAGGGTAACTCTATTATTATATATGACTGCGGCGCATGATCGATTCGCGAGCGGGGTAATAGATGCATCTATGGTTCGAGCCATTCGACCCTTCGGTAGTGCACAGTTTATTATTGTTGGTCCGTGCCGTTCGACCCTCGGCATTTCTTGTGCATGATAATTGTTGCGTCCTTTCTGTGATTTACACCTGTTTACTGACCTGAAATTATAAATTGTCAATTGAAATGACGAAAATTTAAAATGTTAAATGTGATAGACGTTTTTATTTCCTGTCATTACTTATTAAATTGCCTATGATATCCATGCTTTGTGTCACCCCTGATTTTATTAAAAATTGACCTCTAGCAAGTGTCAAATCCAACCTCTCGTCACTACCTCTTCGAGGTTAGGCGAGATACTTACTGAGTAGACATTGTTTTTGTACTCATGCTACACTTGTTGTGCATTTTTATTGCACAGGTACTTTCATAGTGATGTGGCTGGTTTGGAGACTTAGGCGAGTTGCATCATCCGGAGGCGATCCGCAGCTGACAGAGTCTCCCTCTTATTGTCTTCATTTTGTTTTAAATTCCATTGTCCAATTTGTATCTCAGATAAGCTTTGTAATGATTGTATAAATTCTTAGAAATTGCTCATGCACTTGTGTCACCGGGTTTTGGGATGTATTTTATAAAAATGAAACATTAAACTGTCGTATTTACTTAACAAATTTTTGTTTAGTTATTACGTAATAAGTTAAAGGTAATGATTTCAAAAATGTTAAAACAGGAATTTATTTCAACTAATTAATGATTGGCTTGCCTGACGATGGTGTTCGGCGCCATCACGACCTTAATAGATTTTGGGTCGTGACATTGATGATGTGAAAATATGCCAAAGACGAAGAGGTAAAAAATTTATACGTAGATCATCGTAGAACTAAATGTTAGTACTCCCCTAAAGAAGAATATGGACTGATGTGGCATTAAGTCAGAATTAAGGGGTTCTAGTAATTATGGAATGGTAAAGGAAGAGAGCGATAAAAAAATGAAAAAGGGACGAGATTGCTCTTATTAAAAGCCTACAAATACGCTATGTTTCCAGAACATTATGCAAACACAACGTCAAGGAAAGGAAGTAAGGGTCCCGGCCCAAGATGTTATTGATAGATAAGGAGTCAGTGCGAGACGTAAGTTAAGACAAAGGAAATAACCCAAGAAAGATTACGCGGAATATTGTTATGAGAATGGGCCAATGAGTAGTTAGTAATTGATCAGGAAGAGCCTAGTTATGGCTAAACAGGAGGTTACAGACGAATCAGTCGATCGTGTAAGATAAACATAGTAAAGCATAATACAGTGAATTCAGTCTCGCAGATATGACATCGTGATCCTTAAGAAATATTCAAATATGAGTTGGGGTAGTTAAAGGTACCATATGAATGTTACTGAAATAAAAGAAAATACCACTGGGAAGACAGTCAAAATATCAAGTTCAGAAGCAACCCTACAAGCACATGAGCGTAAACTACGGATAACTATAGGTGAGTACGAACATCAAAAATTATGTCGGGTAAACAATACAACCAGCTTGTAACTTTACAAGAGCCAGAAGGTCTCCTTAAGTACTACAATGAAAAACTAGCTGAGGAAATAAAGAAGAAGGCTTCAACCTAAGCACATTGACCTAAAGAGGAAATGGTCATGTAATAACAGTATCAAAACAACATTATATGCAATCCATAAGAAAATGGCACCTACTGTGGCTAATGAACAGGAAGTAAAATTAGAAGTGATATGCAAGATCATATGAGTTGTATGGAATTCCAATATGTGTAGGCACTAAGGTAAGCTAAGTATGCACGCAATAAGGGGGCAGAAAGACTAGGAAAAGTAATAGCTTACGTTTAAAGAAAGCTAAGATGGAACAAAAGGAATTATTCGATCGATGATCCAGAGTTGGTTACGTCATGAACCCACTTAAGAGTTTGGAGTATTATCCATGCAGAATATATATTGACAATCATACAGCCGTGGAAGGTTCTGGTATAAGTTAAAAGGAAGAATTGAGCCTGGGTCATAAACAAAGGATTGAATTATTAAAAGAATTGTATCATGGATATTCCATCATGCCCATGAAAGGATAAACATAATAACTAATACCATGAACCGCATATCGGGAGGTAGCTTAAGCCTACATAAAGGCTGATCAGAAGAAGTAGGAAATTGAAGAGTTACATCAACAAAGTAAATCAGGAATCTGATTATTGGACCCAGGAAATTATAGAAATCGTGATTGAGAATGTTACAGGGTCACTCTTAATATCAGAGATACCAGAGGGATAGTACAACAACCATATTCTATTTCGGCCCTACGATAAAGTCGGATAAAAAAGTACCAGCCTCATAAGAAGTCATTATGAAGCTCCCACTGGATTGTGTATGCACTAGCGGTGAAAATATTATGACAGAGCTTCAAGTTGTGGACGTGAATTATACCTATGTGGAAGGGAGGTCATGAAAGAGATAGAAGATAAAATGTGAGATTTTAAGGTAAGTAAGGTAAAGGTGAACAACGTACAAGATACTCAAAGGCAGAAGATCGTGAATAGTCCATGCTTTGGATAGAAGTCTAGAAATACTGGGATTCAATATCCAGGAATGATAGCAGCATCGCCAGTGGGGTACCTTCCAGCCTATGGTTTCTAAGTACCGAGAGATCTAGTGAAGAGAATAAAGAAGAGTTAGAGACGATGTGATGTCTCGCTTGATGTTCTAGAATAACACAAGGAAATCTATGGTGCAAGCAAGTTGACGGAAGGCTGCGAATAGTATAAATAGATATGTATAGGCCGCAAGCTAAAGTATGGTAAAGCAACAAGGTTTTAGGAAGACAGGAATAAGGACAATAAAGGGCGAATGAGAAGGTGACGAGAAATGGATAAGTCCTCGGGATTAAACCATGAAAACAAGAGAACTAATGGTTTCTCTAAATTACAGAAAGTTTAGTACAGCCTGAATGAACTAAAAGGAGTCTAAGACTAATAATATCTAAAAAAATAGAATGCTACCTGGTAGTGGAATGAGGGTGTGATTGTGATAAATAAAGGATGACGTTTGGGCCTTCAACTGAGTAATGATTTGAAGAGGATTTCATGGATTGTACGGAATTTTAAAGTGAATCACATTGGGATTCTATAAAATACGATTATTGAAGTACAGTATCGACAGCATAAGCCCTAGTGGCTATGTATTACGTAAGAAGTTTCAAGTTATCAATGGAAGATAGTAGATCAACATTGAGATGAATCGGCAATGGAAGGATAAAAGATACAAAATACGAGATGATATTAGACCATCATTCTTAAGATGAACAGTAGTGAAGAAGCGTTAAAAGACTTAGCGTTATGCATATCGGATAAGCAACAAGAGTAACCTGGAGTTTAGTCGCAAACCTCAGTAACAATAAATCGGAGTAAGAATCATGGTATAGTATGACCTACGTAGATGTAGTAAAGTCATACGAATGGATAACCAGGTCTATGAAATAAGATATAGCCATATTCGCAAGTTCTAAAGAGTACGAGCGAAGAACTTCTATACACCTATAGATGCCCAGAGAGGCATCCTATTAAGCCTTGTATATGTTTACAAAGTAAGGCCTAGAGATTGGCTAAAAGCTGGAGGAAAAAGGAGAGAAGAGTCGCATAGGCACTTTACAAGTGCAGTATCGTAGACGCTGCATGATAGGAGGTAGCAACAGTTACGAGATTGGAAGGAATTCGATCACAAGTCATGGCATGGGAAAGAGGCCTAAAGAGGGGAATACCTGGACTTTGGATTTATTCAAAGAACAATTGTCTAAATGAAAAGGAGAATAAAAAGTATTCGCAAGAGCTATGGTTATGAGAATGATAAGTGCATCAGTCAACATTCGAGGACGAATGTTCCAAAAGGAGGAATGATGTTACACCCCATATTTTCGTACGTGAAAGTGCGCCATTAATAAATTAATGGAAGCTCGAGAATGAGATTATCTTAAGGTTACATGGATTTATGCTATTTATAACGAGCTATAAGTAAGTGTCGTGAGGGATAAAGGGTAAACGAATCGAAGAAAATGAATTTCGTCGAAGTTTGGCATTTTGGGATAAAATACGGGCCGAGCGATAATACCCGATATTTATGGACTAGTACCATACAAGGTATCATATGACCGTAATATTACGGTGTATAAAATGTATTAAAAATAAGTAGAATTTTAAGTAATTTAAGACAATTCTTAATTATGCGGGTAATTGGTTAATTACCGAGTAGCGGGATATTACCTAATTAATTAATTAGTGTAATTGGGTAAGGTTGGATAGTATCCAACGTGGCAGCAGTATATCATCTATTATGTGACTCGTAAACTATTTTGAAAGGTGGCAAATATTTGAAGAATTTCTTGGCCAACTAAGCCACAAGTGGAAGACTTCTTTCATAACTCAACTAGTTTACCACCGTCTTCCAAAATTCAATTTAGTCTGATATGAAACACTAAAGCATTATCAAACTTTATTTTCTCTTTTTTTATATAAGTATAGCACTTTCGATGGTATAGATCAATACCCTTCGTTTTATGAAAAATTTAACAATGTCTAGCTGCACCTTTTGGTGATTGATCTAGTCGAGCATTCAGGCATGTCACTATGAGAACTATCCAGAACAACCTTTTCTGATACTTTTGAGTGATCGAAAAATGGCTCAGGTATGTTAAGGCTAAGCCCTTCTTTCATTATGGCGTGATCTCGTAATTACACGAGTTTGATAACGAAGCATAAAGAAAGATTCATGTCCCGAAATTTACGTATATTTTTTTAGTTTTGTAAGTTACAATATTCTCTTTATCGGGACTTCATCTTCATTTGAGTATTTTCTTTTTCCAGCAAAGAGAGCAGAGAGTTTATATATACAGTATTACAGTATATTCATATAACGACCCGATCGGTCGTTCCGAGAGTTTAGCCCCGTTTTTCTCAATTTCTGCTTCATTTTGTGTGCTACAGCTCTTTTATGTTGTGTTAGGTTGATTGGTTCGGGTCCGGATTAATTGTGGAGATAAATGAGACACTGAGTCTCTTGAGTTGGTTAAATAGTTGGAAAAGTCAACCGAAAGTTGACTTAGGGGTATATGGCCTCGGAATGTGATTTTTATGATTCGGATAGCTTCGTTAGGTGATTTGGCACTTAGGAGTGTATTTGGAATGTTAATTGGAGGTCCGTGGTAGAATTAGGCTTGAATTGGCAAAATTAGATTTTTGGAAATTTTCGATCGGTAGTGGAAATTTGCTATCAGTGTCGGATTGGAATTCCGAAAGTTGGGTTCGTATTGTCTTTTGGGATGTGTGTGCAAAATTTCAGGTTTTACGAACGCAGTTTGACTAGTTTCGGCATCATTGGTGAATTCCAAAAGTTTGGAAATCCTTAGGCTTGAATTTTGGATTAATTCGGTGTTTTGATGTTATTTTGGGTGTCTCGAAAGTTCGACTAAGTTGGATCTTAGCTTGAGCAGTTTTAGTTGTTGTTTCTGTCATTTTTGCTCCTGCGGATTGGGGACCGCAGGTACGAGGCCGCAGATGCGTGAGGCGAGGTCGCGGATGCGGAGAGTGAGGGGCTGAGGCAATTTTCGCAGGTGCGCACATTGGACCGCACCTGCGAGACTACAGATGAGGATATTGAACGCAGAAGCGGACTTCCCTGTGTTAAGTGGAAACCGCACCTGCGATGGATTATCCGCAGGTGCAGCGCTGCAAATGCAATGCCGCAGGTACAGCGCCGCAGGTGCGTCTTTTGGGGCCGCATGAGTGAGTGTTCTGGGCAGAAACTATATAAGGTTGCCTTCACGAAATTTGGTCATTTTTCCACCATTTATGTTCGAGCTTGGAGCTTTTTGAGAGGATTGGGAGAGGGATTCGAGGGGTAACACCTGGAGGTAATGTTTTTGAACTCAATACTCGGTTCTATGATGATTTATAACTGATTTGACATGAAATTTATGGGAACTAAGGGTTAAAATTGGGGGATTAGGGCTTGAAATTTAGAGACTTTAATTGAGGAATTGAGAGGTCGTCTATTGTTAGATTCTGATGTATTTGGTATGTATGGACTCGTGAGAGTGTAAGGATTCTAGTTTTGCGATTTTTATCAAATTCTGAGACGTGGACCCAGGGGTAGGGTTTGGCCAATTTCGGGATTTTTTATTGAATTTGAGTATTTTCGCATGGGCTTTGTTCCTTTAGCATCTATTGATGGTATAAATCTGATTTTGAATAGATTCGGGAGATTTGAGGCCGAGTCGAGTGGCAAGGGCATCGCGGAGTAGATTTTCATCTGGTTTGAGGTAAGTAATGATTGTAAATCTTGTCCTGAGGGTATGAAACCCCGGACATCACCTTGTATCACTATTTTGGAGTGGCGCACATGCTAGATGACGAGCGTGTGACGTACACTATTGGGGGATTGTGACTCGATTCGTCCCGTAAAACTATTAAGTTGTGTATTTGACTAAGAAATCATATGATATTTTATGTTTTAGAGATATTTACTATATTTTGGGTTGAATGCCATATTTGGGCCTCGTGCCAAGTTGTTTGGACCCTTAGGGGCTTTTTAATACTATTTCCTCACTGTGTTGATTTAAGATTGTTACTCAGTCATGCTATGTTTTACTGATTTTTGAAACTCAATCTTATTTACTCCATTAATGCATAAAAATGATATTTTGGGTTGAGCACCCTGTTTGATAGCCCGAGTGGCTTGAGAGGTTTCTGACTGAGTGAGGCCGAGGGCTTGTGTTGTGAGGAATATATATGGATCGGACTACACGCCGCAGCGAGATATGTTGGATAGGGCTGCACGCAGCAGCGAGATATATGGATCAGGCTTCACGCTGCAGCGATATTGGGTCGGGTTGCACGTTGCAGCAATATAGCGCTTGGGATGTAGGATCCCCTCTGGAGACTGTACACTCCCAGTGAGCCAAATACCTACTGAGTGCGAGTGCCGAGTGACGAGTGATTGGGAGGCATGAGTGGCTGTGAGGTTGCCTGAGGGGCTGATTACCAGTGATAGTAAGGTATGCTGAGGGACTGATCTGAGTGATGTTATGCCTGAGGGGCGGTTTATGGAATATGTTTTTGCACTAGAGAATTTTTATGATTTTTATCATTTCTACACTAAACTTCTTGAAAGTTATATTGAAACTGTTGGCAAGTATATTCTCAAATGATTTTTACTGAAATCGGCTTTTAAGCGTGATGATTTAACGTTTACACTGTTGGAAAGGAAGATTGTGCCTCTTGTGATTTGATGACCTGATTTTATGTGTTTCTTACTGCTCAGACCTTATTTACTTTCATTACTACTGAGTTGGCGTACTCACATTACTCCCTGCACCTTGTGTGCAGATCCAGATGCTAGGGCGGAGTGAGTTGTTTACCTGTTCCAGAGATTTCTTAGAGATTTGCGAGGTAGTTGCACGCTTCCGCAGCCCTGCTTTCTCCTTCTTACTATTATAGAGTTTATTTTCCAGACTTTTATATTTCTTTAGATGCTCATGACCAGTGATTCCGGGATTTTGGGTTGTATCTATTATTCGGCATATCTTAGTCTATTTGAAAATGCTTGAATGAAACCTTTATAAATTATCGGTTTAGAAATGATATAAACGAAAGGTTCCTTATGTTTTGAGTATTGAATTGGCTGGCCTAGTATCGTGATAGGTTCCATCAAGGTCGGGGGTAGTTTTGGGGTCGTGGCAAGTTAGTATCAAAGCCTAGGTTACGTAGGACTCACCGGTCATGAGCAGGTTTAGTAGAGTCTTGCGGATCGGTATGGATACGTATGTACTAATCTTCGAGAGGCTGTAAAACCCTTAGGAAAAATCTCACATTCTTGATTATTTTCGTACAAATCCATTTATTCAGCCAAAGGCGTAACTCTTTAAATTCCTTTCATGTGTTCGAATGCGCACGTGAGCACTCGGTATCAGATGTGCATCGACGGCTTGCGATCTCCATGGGTGAGGTGCGAGATGTGATTTTAGCATGTTGATAATGGGCCAGTCTGGAGGACTTGAGGCAGGGTTTTGTCTGTGGCTTGATTGCCGAGATTTCGATTGTGTGAGAACGTGCATTTGGCACTTATATGTCTGTTTGTGTCCTTATTGATGGGATTTTATGACTAGATGACTATGTGGTGAGTGTGATTTGATGGTGAATGTGCTCATATTGTTTAATTGACAAAAAGAATTGGCCGGAGATGTGGCAAGGACTATTGAGTGTTTTGACTTTTGTCTTGAGTTGGCATATGGCCTCGAGTTGTGAATGTATTGAAAAACCTCTCATGTAGTATAGTTGCGGAGGGAAGTGGATCTTCCTGTTGTGCTATGAGTTTTTGGTGATGTCTTCTGGGCTGACCCATGCCCCAAAAGTGTTCCTGCATTTGATGAATAGCGTGTCTCAGCCGTATTTGGATTTCCTTTGTTATTGTGTTCATTGATGACATCCTAGTGTACTCTCGTAGCCAGGAAGAGTATGCTCAACATTTGAGAGTTGTATTGCAGAGATTGAGGGAGGAGAAGCTTGATGCAAAGTCCTCTAAGTGTGAATTTTTTGGCTCATTTTAGTAGCATTCTTGGGGCACGTGGTGTACAATGAAGGTATCCAGGTTGTCAGACGAGTGTGGATAGAGCTTCCAGAAGCTCAAGATTTCTTTGACCACAGCTCCAGTGTTAGTTCTGCCATCAACTTCAGTTTCTTATATCGCGTATTGTGATGCCTTGAGGGTTGGAGTTGGTTGTGTTTAGATGCAGAAGAATAAGGTGATTGCGTAATAGCTATTGTTGACCCAAGTCACTGCATAGTTTTGAAGATTGACAAATGTCTGGCCAGTTGAACCAGGTCCATCAGAGCATACACACTTGACTTGATGCGTTGGCACACAAACCTTATATGCATAGGAGATGAATGCGATTGTGAAGTATCAATGAACAAGGAGAGTGTCTCCTAATGAGAAAAGGTTTCAAATTGATAATAGAAGTTGAATTCAGCAAGGAAAGTAACGAAGGAAGGAAGTTGAGTTTAATACGAACTCATTCTCCCAGGTAGAGTTGTACCAGAACTGAACGACAAACTCAACAACTGACTTTATAAATAATTGAAGTATTCTTGCTTGAATTAAGAACGCACAAGTACAGAAGTGAATCAAGATCTGAAAGCAAAATTCCCAGATATTTTGCAAGTAGAATTACTGTGCGACACAAAGGCTACAGACCAGCTAGAAGAACCAGTTCCATCTATTTGTCATTGAGTCTAGTTGGTTGTAGTAGGAGATTTAATATTGTATCTTTTCAGCTTTCATATAAGCAATTGTAATAGGTACGCAATGTTCAAGTTAGAGTTAACTTGAAGTTTGTAGAAATTAGCTAGAGGCTATTTACTACGAAGGGATTAGAGTTAGTCCTAGGATTACAAAAGAGTTTATTTTGGAAGTCCGTTTGACTCAGAGTTTTAGTGAAGAGTTTGAGCAAATCCTACTGAGGAGTAGGTCGTGGTTTTTTCACCTTTTGAGCCAGGTGTTTTTCACGTAAAAATCTCTATTTTTTTACTTTACTTCTTTTATTATTCCGCAACAGTAAAAGTTGGAACACCAAGAAGAAACAGGTTCTTCTAGAGGGACAGCACTCGAAAATTGGGTACCACACAAATTCTTCTATGGTATTGACGTCTAAAACATCAATTGGTATCAGAGCAGGTTATCCTTGAAAGGCTAACACCTTGGAGAAGATCAATATGAGTGCACCACCTGGAAACTGGAGGGTCAATCAACTGCAAGGCTACCACTCTTCAATGGCCAGTATTACTCTTGGTGGAAAAATAGGATGAAGGACCACCTAATTGGAGAAGACTATGAACTCTGGGACATAGTCACTGATGGTCCTCTAGCTACCATGATGAAGACTGCTGAAGGTATAGATATACCAAAGACTAGAGCTGATTGCACTGCTGAGGATCTGAAGAAATGGGAGAAGAATGCAAAGGCCAAAAAGTGGCTAGTGTGTAGACTAGGTCCAGACGAGTACAGCAGAATCCAAAGCTGCACCACTGCCAAAGAGATTTGGGATACCTTGCAAGTAGCCCATGAAGGAACACCTCAGGTAAAAAGGTCAAGAGGTACTCTACTATACTCTCAGTATGAAAACTTCACTATGAAAGAAGGAGAGACTATCCAAGAGATGTACACAAGGTTCACAACCTTGACTAATGAACTGAAGTCTCTTGGAAGAGTCATTCTTGAAGAGGACAGGGTTGAGAAGATCCTGACAAGGGTCTTGCCTATTTCCTGGGAAAGCAAAATCACGGTTATCCAGGAATCCAAAAATATGGCAACCCTGAGATTAGATGAGCTGATTGGAAACCTCACTGCCTATGAACTCAGAAGGTAGACAATGAAGATAGATGGTCCAAAGAAAGAGAGGAGTCTAGCACTAAGAATCACTGAGGGAGCAGATATGGAGGATGATGAGATGGCCATGATTACCAAAGAATTCAGAAACTTTCTCATGAGGAAGAAGGGCATCTGTAGAGGAGGAAACTACAACAAAGCAAAAGCTCCAGAAAGGCCAACCAACGAGTGATGCTACAAATGTGGTAAGACTTACCATCTCATCAAAAACTATCCTCAGTGGGAAGTAGAATGGAAAAAGGAGAGATATGAAAGAAGGAACAGGTCCAACCCAAGAAAACCACAACAAAGGCTATGGTTGCTGCTTGGGGGGAAAGTTCAGATGAGGAATCAGAAGCTGGGGAGACTGAAGATCAGGCGCTCATGGAAAATGGAGAATCTGATGAGGAATGACATGAAGAACCAGAGGTAAGTATCTCCCATCTTAAAAACAAATTAAGTTCCTATCTAAGGAAAACTCTCTGAGTTGCTACTTGATTTCATAGATGATTTTGAGGAAACAACCAAAGAGAAGGATCAACTATCTAAAGAATGTGCAATGCTAAAGGCAAAGTGCATGAACCTGGAAATCAGAGTCAGTGAATCTAAAAAGAAAAACACTATCTTGTTGAACCAGGTTCATCCACTTGAAACTGAGATTCTAGAACTAAAATCTAAAAAATTAAAGTTAAAGCTAGGATCTAGTAAAAAGGTTGTTGATTGTTCTCATATCATGTTAGAAGAAAGCGTGGGAAAACTAAAAGATAAGATGTATGCCAAGGATGAACAGATAAGAACTCTTAACGAAGAACTTGGCAAAGTCAAACATGAATTAGATTAAACTTGTAAATGGAATAAATCATATGATGCCCTGATATGGCTTCAAGAGAATCATAGTAACAACCGGAGAGGGATTTGCTTTGGAAGTCAATTGCCCAAGTGGATTCCCAAAAGCAATTATCTCGCTCTCCCTGAGAATAAAATCTGCACCCATTGTGGTAAGACTGGCCACTACAAATATGAGTGTATTGCAAAAGAGCAGGCCAGTCGAAAAAATGAGAGGTTTGTAAAAAGGAAAAACTGGCTACCAAATTGGACCAGAAAAAATTTGATTCATCCATTCTCTCATAGAAAAGTACCCAAACTAGTTTGAGTTCTTAAAACTAACCCCTGATTCTTTTGTAGGTTTAAGTGAGAGGAGGAGGCCAAATTGGTATTTGGATAGTGGCTGATCAAAGCATATGACAGGAACATGGAACAGTTCCTTTCACTTGAAAGTCTCAAAGGAGGAAATGACTCCTTTGGAAATGGAAAGAAAGGTGAAATTATTGGGGTTGGTAAGGTAGGTAAGGATGACACACGATCCATTGAACATGTGTATAAAATAGATGGCTTGAAATATAACCTGATCAGTGTATCACAACTGTGTGACAGAGGCAACCTGGTTGCTTTTACTTGCACAAAATGTTTTGTGATTAACCTGCTTACTGACAAGATTGTTTTGCAGGGAAAAAGAATGAATAACATCTATGCCATAGACTTGTCCAACTGTCTGAAAATGAACTCACTTGCCTAAGTATGTTGGACAATGATCCCCTCTTGTGGCACAAACGACTTGGTCATGCGAGTCTGACTCAGCTTAACAAACTAGTCTTTAAGGACTTAGTGGTAGGACTTCCTAACATGAAGTTCAAGGAGGACAAAGTTTGTGAGGCATGTGCCAGGGAGAAGCAGGTAAGGTCCTCTTTCAAAAATAAGAAAATAGTCAGTACCACCAGGATGTTAGAACTGGTTCATATGGATTTGTGTGGTTCTATGAGAACTCTGAGTAGAGGTGGTAAGAGATATGTGATGGTGCTAGTTGATGATTATTCAAGGTTCACTGGACCTTATTCCTGGCATATAAGGATGAAGCATTTGATATGTTCACCTCATATGTCAAGAAAACTCAAAATCAATTAGGACATCAACTAGCATTAATAAGATCTGACCATGGTACTGAATTTGAGAATGCTAAGTTTGCTGAGTTCTGTGATGAACATGGTGTCAATCATAACTTTTCTGCTCCTAGAACCCCACAGCAAAATGGGGTTGTTGAAAGGAAAAACAGAACTCTTGAAGACATGGCAAGAACCATGCTTCTATCTAGCAAACTACCTCACAGCTTCTGGGCTGAAGCAATAAACACTGCTTGTTACATAATCAATAGATGCATGACCAGACCTCTGGTAGAGAAAACTCCCTATGAATTACTTAAAGGGAGAAAGCCCAACATATCCCACTTTAGGGCTTTTGGATGCAAGTGTTTTATGAAATAATGGCAAAGATTCCCTAGGAAAATTTGACCCCAGAAGTGATGAGGAGGTATTCTTGGGATATTCATCACATAGCAAATCTTATAAAGTGTATAATAAAACTATGTGTGTAGAAGAAAGTGTACATGTTGTCTTTGATGAACTAACACTCTTGCAAAAAGACGGGAACCAAAAGATGAGGAGCTTGGATTGGTGAGAAGCAGTGATCACATTGAAGCAAACATGGAAGGTGGAACAGGTGATGGACCAGGTTCAACTACCCCAAGCAACATGATAGGGGGAATTCAACATATGCAACCTGGCCCTGATCCTGCTCCACAGCAACAATACACCATGAAATTGTCTAGGAATGAACAGCTGGTACTCAAACCACACAGATATCAGAGTTCTCACCCTCTTGAGAACATCATAACAGATTTGGCATCCGGAATCAAAACAAGATCATCCTTGAAAAATCTGTGTGCGTTTGATGCCTTTCTATCCATGATCGAACCAAAGAACATTGGGGAAGCCCTACAAGATGCTGATTGGGTAAATGCCATGCAAGAAGAGCTGAATCAGTTTGAAAGAAGTCAAGTATGGCACTTGGTACCCAGGTCACTTGACAGATCAATGATTGGCACCAAGTGGGTCTTCAGGAACAAGCTCGATGAGGATGGAACTGTTACAAGGAATAAGGCAAGACTAGTTGTTCAAGGGTATAGTCAAGAAGAGGGAATTGACTATGATGAGACCTTTGCCCTTGTGGCAAGACTGGAGGCAATCAGACTTCTTATAGTATTTGCTGCACACATGGAATTCACTCTTCATCAGATGGATGTTAAGAGTGAATATCTCAATGGCTATCTGAAGGAAGATGTATTTGTCAAGCAGCCTCCAGGTTTTGAAAGCAAGAAGTCGCCTGACCACGTATACAAACTCGACAAGGCTCTGTATGGTCTCAAACAAGCACCAAGTTCATGGTACGAACGATTATCAAAATTCTTGCTAGAACATGGGTACAAAAGAGGCAAAATTGACAATACCTTATTCTTAAAGGAAAAGGGTAAGGATCTCCTGGTTGTGCAAATATACGTGGATGATATTATATTTGGGGCGACTTCTGAAAAATTGAGCAAGGAATTTGCTATGCTTAAGGGGAGTGAGTTTGAGATGAGTATGATGGGTGAGCTAAACTTCTTCTTAGGCTTGCAATCAAGCAAAACTCAAATGGAACAATGGTCCACCAACAAAAGCATGTGAAAGAATTGCTCAAGAATTTTAAAATGGAAGACTCAAAGGAAATAGACACTCTCATAGCCACATCTACAAAATTGGATGTGGATGAACCTGGTTCATCTGTTGATCAAAAGTTATACAGAGGGATGATTGGGTCTCTATTATATCTCACTGCCAGCAGCCCTGATATTCTGTTCAGCGTGGGACTGTGTGCTAGGTTTCAGGCAAATCCAAAGGAGTCCCACCTCACTGCAGTGAAGAGAATTTTGAGATATTTGAAAGGCACCACTGATTTGTGTCTTTGGTATCCTAAAGGTAGTAATTTCGACCTTGTAGGATATGCTGATGCTGATTATGCAGGTTTCCTGGTTGACAGGAAAAGTACTTCATGTATGGCTCACTTTTTGGGCTCATGTCTTATGTCTTGGGCTACCAGGAAACAAAATTCAGTAACCTTATCTACTGCTGAGGCTGAATATGTAGTTGCAGCCTCATGTTGTGCTCAATTGCTATGGATCAAGCAACAACTCATGGACGTTGGTATAGATGTGAGATGCATTCCTATTTTCTGTGATAACACTAGTTCCATTAGTATGACGAAGAACTCGGTTCATCATAAGAGAACTAAGCACATAGATGTTAGGAACCATTTCCTGAGGGATAACTATGAAAAAGGAATTATCTCAATTGAATTTTGTGCTACTGATCAACAAATTGCAGATATCTTTACTAAAGCACTGAGTAGGGAGCATTTTGAGAGAAACAGGCTTGAATTAGGGATGATTAAAATCACCTGACTGAAAAAAAAATTGGAAAAAAAATGAATTTTTTTTTGCTAGAAACACTATCATAGATAATCAACCAGTCTAATCATTGCTCAGCATCATGACTTTACTATCATAATCTCTTGTCATGTATTAATATGATTCTCTGGTTGCTAATGGTGTTTCTCTATCTTTGTAAATTGAGGCAAATTAAGGACTTTAACACGATAAACCCGGTTCATCTCTGCTGGTTCATCTGACTGACAAGGTACGTGCTCATCTCCATACTATTATTGAACTAATTACAGTCACACATGAGAAGGATTCTATCTATATTTGGTTCATTTCAAATTCTTTGTACTAATCCCTAAATGAACCTGTTCCAAGAAGTCACATCAGTACTCAATTAGCCTATAGGTAGGGAACTCTTAACCGTCTAATCAATGAAACTCCTACAACTATTAGACTTCCACTTGAATAAATAGTCTACCCATTGTATAATTAATAGCCATATCTTATATAAAGGTCATCATTACTCTCCTCTTCATAAAGTAACCGTCGAACCAAGATCATTAGTCTTCAAACCCAAAAACTGATCACTTTTCTTTTCTTCCTAACAACACTAGTAATCATGTCTTCACCACCATCTGCTTCTTCTTCTTCATCACCAAATCGTGATTATGATGAAGGGAATTATGAATCAGATTCAAATTCTCCATCTATATACAGTTCTCAATCACCTGAAAACCCTTTTATTCCTGAAAACCCTCTTATTCCAGAACCCACACCTAACCCTAACCCATCCCCTTGTGGTCGTCGTGTAAAGGTTCTTGCCAGAAAATCAGTGGCTTCTGGGTCACGTGCAAAATTCTTGGAGGCAATTCTGCAGGCTGAAAAGGAAAATAATTCTGAATCATCAAGTGAATCTTTTAAATCAGCCAACGAGAATGAAGCACCTGGTTCATCAAATTCTGAACAAGGTAATCTTGATGCAATTTCTGAGTCTGTTAATGCTAAGAACAGGTTTTTTCTGGTTGGGTCGGTAGTTGATGTTGAAGTGCCTAGTAGGCAAAGAAAATTGGAAAAAGGTAAAGTTCTTGAGGGAAAGGGATTTGGGGAGGATGGTAATACATTGACTATTTGTGGTCCCATTCCTGAGAAGATTGGAGAAGATGTCACAGAGTTAGGGGGAAGTATAGTCGAGGAAGCAACGGCAGGTCTAGCAAGCTTAAAGAAAGGATTAGATGAACCTGGTTCATCTTGGGACGAGACACTGGCTTATAGGCTAAGGAAACTGGGGGAGTCCTATAACACCAAGAAAAGGAGGACTCGGAAGTCCAAGTAGCCCAGTTCCTTCTAAGAAGAGGAAAGCTTCTGTAGTTGTTGATGCTCCTGTTCCTAAGGTATGTGCTACACGTAGTGCTGTGAGAGAGGAAGAAGAACTGTTTGAGAAGGCTCTGCTTGAGAGCAAGAAAAAGAGAGCTGCAAAGGGGAAAGCTGATCAATTGTCCAGCCTTCATCATCCAACTCTTGGACAGAGTTGTGAATGGAACAAAAGCACATGCAATTCCATATGGCTTTATTCTGACAGTTGTGCTTGCTCATTTTGATGTTCCTGTGAAAAGGGCTGAGATGGCTACTGCCAAGGACTATTTTGGAAAGGATACTTTGCTGACTTGCGATTATACTGTCAATGTTCCTGCAGATGAACCTGGTTCATCTAGGAAGCAGCCTGTCAACAGCAAGTTAGAACTCTGGTGCAGGAAAGCGAGATCAAGGATATGGAAATCCTCCGTCTGAAATCTCGTTTGATTGAGGTTGAAGTTGAGCGGGATGCTCTTAGGGCTGAATTAGCAAAAGATAAGAAAAAGAACGAGGGTGTTCTTAATCAGATTCTTTCTCTTATACAAACCAAGACCACAACCTCCTCTGCACCTTCCCATCCTTAAGTTGTCCAGAGCTACTGAAACTCCTCTTAGACCAGTTGTTCTGTTTCTGTTGTTTTATTCTATTTTGCCCATGGTAATGGCTGTTTTTGTTTTTTTTGTATGGTGTTTAATGTTCGCTCCTAATCAATGAATTTTTTTTGTTTTGTTATTGACTTGTCTCAATTTCTTAGATAGCTTACATTTATTGGTTTCTTATGATTATTAATCATGTTTGCACCTACAGTTGCCTCAACGGCCATGAGTAATTGTTAACAACACTGGTGAGTTTATCAGTTTATAAGCTTTTCGATGATGACAAAAGGGAGAAGACAAGTGATTTTATGTTTCAAGTGATATTTATAACCTAATGAACCTGGTTTCTCTATGATAAATGCTTAAAAAACATACAAAGTATTTGAGTTGTATACAGGGAGAAGCACAGAGTTTGTCATCATCAAAAAGGGGGAATTTGTTGACCCAAGTCACTGCATAGTTTTGAAGATTGACAAATGTCTGACCAGTTGAACCAGGTCCATCAGAGCATACACACTTGACCTGACGCGTTGGCACACGAACCTTATATGCATATGAGATAAATGTGATTGTGAAGTATCAATGAACAAGGAGAGTGTCTCCTAATGTGAAAAGGTTGCAAATTAATAATAGAAGTTGAATTCAGCAAGGACAGTAACGAAGGAAGGAAGTTGAGTTTAATACGAACTCGTTCTCCCAGGTAGAGTTGTACCAGAACTGAACGACAAACTCAACAACTGACTTTATAAATAATTGAAGTATTCTTGATTGAATTAAGAGCGCACAGGTGCAGAAGTGAATCAAGATCTGAAAGCAAAATTCCCAGATATTTTGCAAGCAGAATTACTGTGCGACACAAAGGCTACATACCAGCTAGAAGAACCAATTCCATCTGTTTGTCATTGAGTTTAGTTGGTTGTAGTAGGAGATTTAATATTTTATCTTTTCAGCTTTCATAGAAGCAATTGTAATAGGTACGCATTGTTCAAGTTAGAGTTAAATTGAAGTTTGTAGAAATTAGATAGAGGCTAGTTACTACGAAGGGATTAGAGTTAGTCCTAGGATTACAAAAGAGTTTATTTTGGAAGTCCGTTTGGCTCAGAGTTTTAGTGAAGAGTTTGAGCAAATCCTACTGAGGAGTAGGTCGTGGTTTTTTTACATTTTTAGCCAGGTATTTTCCACGTAAAAATCTCTATGTTTTTACTTTACTGCTTTTATTATTCCGCAACAGTAGAAGTTGGAACACCAAGAAGAACCAGGTTCTTCTAGAGGGACAACACTCGAAAATTGGGTACCACACAATTGTGGTATTGACGTCTAAAACATCAGCTATGATTTTTGGAAGGGTATAGAGAGAGATCAGTTTGAGGCTAAGCAGACGGGGCTATTTCCCGCGGGGTGTCCTGAGGTTGTGTGACCCTGAGGTGGTTTTGTAGCAAGTCCTCTTTTATCAGTAATTGATATATGTTGCAATTTGAGTTTAGATCGCTTGTGGAAGTTGGCATGACTATTACAATGGTGAATGCGAGGTTTGCAGATGATTCGAGACATTAGATAGTTGGTGTTATATGAGCTTATGAAGGATTTAGTTGAATCTCACTACGGTATTGTCGCGGTGATAGCGTATGTGCATTGTGAGTTATTGGTTGCCTTGACCTATGGCTTTGGTCCAAGTGGGGGAGTTTGTTGTTGATAAGTTGATTGCACGGCTAAGTGTCGTATCAATTTTAGTTTGAGGTATATTGGCGAATCAGTTGTGTCTTACAGGGGTTGAGATCGGGAATGACTCAAGTAATGGAAATTTTGGATATAGGTTGTAATGTACTCTATGGGTAAATGAATTTTATTGAATAATTAAGTTGTAATTGTAAAAGGTGTAGTGTGCAATGTAGGAATTTGCTTGTTGCTTCGAGTGTGTGGACTACTTCCTAGGATGTTGAATGGGGCCAGGTCGTTCTGTCTGTTTGATCAGTGTAATTGATATTTGCGTAGAATGGATGACTCTCGAGAATGGTTCTAATGGATTTAAGGTTATATGTAACAATTAAGGATCTGCAAGGTGTGTATTTGGCTAGAACTGAGATTTACGTTGGAGGGTATCAAGACTTGTGGCATTTCTATGTTATCATGGATTCTACATATCAGTATCAGGAAAAATGAAGGTAATGGCTTTATATTCGCAAGAAATCTCTTTAGGGAATGTATTTTGAATGTGGTACTTTTGGGGATATTTGAGAGAGTATTCAGCGGCTTACGAGCCTTAGACGGTATAGTGTTATGCTTGGGTCCTGTGTGAAGAGTCTGGGTTGAGAATTGCGGTATTATGGCAAGGAGAGGTATCAATTCGAAGGTAATTCAGAAGGAACTTGGATTAATAGGATAGCTTGGTAGTAGGTCGGATCGGTATGTTAAGGGGTATGATTAGTCCTTTGGGTGCTTATGAGGTAATGAGTTTCTACAAGTGTTTCTTGGCAATGCTCTCGGGTTTTGGTGACATGCGTAGCTTGGTTGAGTTAGAAGGATTCAGTCATGTCAGTTTGGTGTCGTACAAATGGGATTAAGAGAGTTCTTGATGGTTTCTACTACGGTTAGAGATGTGTATTTTCTACTGGCGTGAGGAGCATGTGATGTATAGTGATTTTGCTTCTAGATGATCAAATGTAAAGTTCTTCGCTGGTTGGGTATGTAGTTGCTTGTGGCTCGAAAGGGATTATTAAGTTCTCATATTTATCATAGGATGGCATGGTGCATGCGGTATGTCGTGTAGAGACTGAGATTGCATGTGTGAGGTCTTGGTTCAGTTCTGGAAGGAAGGTCGTAAATTCATAGGCAGCGTGGGCAGTTTCATATGACTAGGTAAATGGTATCACTAATTGGTGCGGCTTGAAGATGGTATACATTTCAGAAAGGGCAATGTGTTTGAGTTAAGGGTGTTTCATTGGTATTGCGGCGCTCTCTTGTTGGATCGACTGCTAATATTCCAGCTTTCTTGATGGCACAGAATAATTTTAGGGGTATCCCTCGTGGAATGATTGGGTAATTGAGGTGTTATATATTTGAGCGGTGGATTTGGGATCATGTATGGTGATTCGTGCACTTCATGAACCTCGAGATTGAGGGTTCTCATTAACAGGTTATTTTGTGGTTGTGGACTGCGAAGATACTGACCAAAGCTAGTCAGATGTTAGTATGTGCCATGATTCAGTCTTTGTGAACTCTCTGAGAGTTATCTACCTGTTGCGGGTGACCAGAGTTGATTTAGGGATCATTGGTAAGCACAACATGGGTGTCTATTTTCCACCGAGTCGGAATTGTTGACTCCGAATTGCTATTGTTGAGGGATGTACCATTCGATTGTCAATGATTTTATTCGTGTTCTGGAGTGATCTATGAGTTACCCTTCGATGTTGCGAGGAGTTGTGATTGTTAGTTATATGCACATATGGTGCGGATCTATTTGGGCTTTATAGCGGGATTTGAGTAAGGTAAGTAATTAGGTATTGGGGGATTGATACGTATTGGTTATGTTCTTTTGGGTTCGTGTGGCATGGTATCGTCCGATTTCCCCATGGTTATAGCAATGAACTTTAAGTACTTGATATCGAATTGCGCATGGTCATTGATTTTGGGGAAAGGTGGCTTGAAGTATTTCATGTGAACCTGTGTTTGGATGGGATCACGCATTGTAGCTGAGTTATGTAAAGGTATGACCCTTAGTGTCGGATTCGTGTGTTTTGGTTTTCGATGTATGTCAGGCTATTAGCGTGGTGTTGTGATGGCACTTGTTAAGATGGCGGGATAGTCCTCGCGTGTGAATCTTTTCTACGATTTGAGTACGTTGGGATGTTGCTATTGGGTGCACGAGTTGCGTTGGTTATGGATTTGGATAGTATTGATGTGTCGTGTCATCAGAGTGGTCGTGTTGGATGAGAAGAGGTCATTGGACCTAGAATGAATACTGTCAGAATTGACTACAGCATAGTTAGACGGATAATATCGGAAGTCGGCTTAGAAATCTGCTATAGTTCCTTTCGAAAAAGGGGGAGCTCCATGTCTGGCTGATCGGACGAATGGTTACTAGTTTCTACGTGTTTCTTTCAACATTGGCAGTATATGGAAGTGTTAGAATGAGTTTTTGCTTGATAAGAGGTTATTTACGCGTATTAGGATGTTTGGAGCAGCTATTGTGATTGGGAGTTATCGCTATGAGTGTTTGAGTCATGTGGTATATCATGGGATTACATCTTGGGTTACGGATATGGCATGATGCAGCATGTTCAGACTTATTCAGTAATAGGTGTGGAATTTTGATCTTATAGATTATTTCAGAAGTGGAAATTTGGTTCTAAGGTTTACAGGTTAGGTTGGATTGCGAAATTTTAGCTATGTTGTGTTATTGGACCTATATGGGATAGGGTCACGTGGGATCACCCCCGGGTATGTGCATGGTAGGTTACACGACAATTTTCTATGGATCTTGAACAACTCTGGGCACGTTTGAGGATGAACGTATGTTTAAGTAGGGGAGAATGTAATGACCCGATCGGTCGTTCCAAGAGTTTAGCTTTTATTTTTCCCCATTTCTGCTTCATTTTGTGTGCTACAGATCTTTTATGTTGTGTTAGGTTGATTGGTTCGGGTCCGGAGTAATTGTGGAGAGAAATGAGACACTAAGTCTCTTCATTTGGTTAAATAGTTGGAAAAGTCTACCGAAAGTTGACTTAGGGGTATATAGCCTCGGAATGTGGTTTTTATGATTCGGATAGCTTCGCTATGTGATTTGGGACTTAGGAGCCTGTTCGGAATGTTAATCAGAGGTCCGTGGTAGAATAAGTCTTGAATTAGCAAAATTGGATTTTCGGTGATTTTTGTTCGACAGTGGAAATTTGCTATCGGGGTCGGAATGAAATTTCAGAAGTTGGGATAGGTTCGTATTGTCGTTTGGGATGTGTGTGCAAAATTTCAGGTTTTTCGAACGTGGTTTGAGTGGTTTCGGCATCGTTGGCAAATTCTGGAAGTTTGGAAATCCTTAGGCTTGAATTTTGGATTAATTTGGTGTTTTGATGTTGTTTTGGATGTCTCGAAGGTTCGACTGAGTTCGAGTGATGATATATGACTTGTTGGTACTTTTGGTTGAGGTCCTGAGGGCTCGGGATGAATTCTGATGGTTAACGGAAAGATTTGGATCTTAGTTTAAGCAGTTTTAGCTGCTATTTCTGTCATTTCCGCACCGGCGGATTGGGGACCGCAGGTGTGAGGCCACAGATGCGTGAGGCGAGGCCGCAAAAGTGGAGAGTGAGGGGCTGAGGCAATTTCCGCGGGTGCGCACATTGGACCACACCTGCGAGACCGTAGATGCGGATATTGATGGCAGAAACGGACTTCCCTAGGTTAAGTGAAAATCTCACCTGCGATGGATTTTCCGCAAGTGCGGTGCCGCGGGTGCGTCTTTTGGGGCCGCAGGTGCGAGTGTTCTAGGAAGAACCTATATGAGGTTTCCTTCGCGAAATTTGGTTATTTTTCCATCATTTGTGTTCGGGCTTGGAGCTTTTTGAGAGGATTGGAAGAGGGATTCGAGGGGTAACACCTGGAGGTAATGTTTTTGAACTCAATACTCGATTCTATGATGATTTCTAACTGATTTGACATGAAATTTATGGGAATTAAGGGTTAGAATTGGGGGATTAGGGCTTGAAATTTGGAGACTTTGATTTGAGGATTTGAGGGGCCATTTGTTGTCGAATTCTGATGTATTTGGTATGTATGGACTCGTGAGACTGTAAGGATTCTAGTTTTGCAATTTTTTCTCAAATTCTGAGACGTGGGCCCGGGGGTCGGGTTTGGCCAATTTCGAGATTTTTTATGTAATTTGAGTATTTTCGTGTGGGCTTTATTCCTTTAGCGTATATTAATGGTATAAATCTGATTTTGAATAGATTCGGGGTGATTTGAGGCCGAGTCGAGTGGCAAGGGCATCACAGAGTAGATTTTCATCTGGTTTGATGTAAGTAATGATTGTAAATATTGTCCTGAGGGTATGAAACCCCGAACTTCACCTTGTATCACTATTTTGGAGTGGCGCACATGCTAGATGATGAGCATGTGGTGTACACTGTTGGGGGATTGTGACTCGATTCGTCCTGTAGCAACTATTAGGTTGCGTATTTGACTAAGAAATCATATGATATTTTATGTTTTAGAGATATTTTCTACGTTTTGGGATGAATGCCATATTTGGGCCTCGTGCCAAGTTGTTTGGACCCTTAGGGGCTTTTTACTACTATTTCCTCACTGTGTTGATTTAAGATTCGTACTCAGTCATGCTATGTTTTACTGATTTTTGAAACTTAGTCTTATTTACTCCATTGATGCATAAAAATGATATTTTGGGCTAAGCACCCTGTTTTACTGATAGCCCGAGTGGCTTGAGAGGTTTCTGACTGAGTGAGGCCGAGGGCCTGTGTTGTGAGGAATATATATGGATCGGGTTGCAGGCCACAGCAAGATATATGGATCGGGTTGCACGCCGCAGCGATATTGGGTCGAGTTGCACGCCGCAATGATATAGTGCTTGGGCTGTATGAGCCCCTCCGGAGTCTGTACACCCCCAGTGAGCGCAGGTACCTACTGAGTGCGAGTCCGAGTGCCGAGTGATTGGGAGGCATGAGTGGCTGTGAGGTTGCCCGAGGGGCTGATTACGAGTGATGGTGAGGTATGCTGAGGGACTGATTCTGAGTGATGTTATGCCCGAGAGGCAGTTTATGAAATATGGTTTTGCCCTAGAGGCTTTTTATGATTTTTATCATTTTTACACTAAACTTCTTGAAAGTTATATTGAAATTGTTGGCAAGTATATTCTCAAATGATTTTTACTGAAATCGGCTTTTAAGCGTGATGATTTAATGTATACACTATTGGAAAGAAAGACTGTGCCTCTTTTGATTTAATGACCTGATTTTATGTGTTTCTTACTGCTCAGACCTTATTTACTTTCATTACTACTGAGTTGGCGTACTCACATTACTCCCTGCACCTTGTGTGCAGATCCAGGTGCTAGGACGGAGTGAGTTGTTTACCTGTTCCAGAGATTTCTCGGAGATTTATGAGGTAGTTGCACGTGTCCGCAGCCCTGCTTTCTCCTTCTTACTATTATAGAGTTTATTTTCCAGAGTTGTATATTTTCTTTAGATGCTCATGACCAGTGACTCCGGGATTTTGGGTTGTATCTATTATTCGGCATATCTTAGTCTGCTTAAAAATGCTTGAATGAAACCTTTATAAATTATCGGTTTAGAAATGATATAAACGGAAGGTTCTTTATGTTTTGAGTATTGAATTGGCTGGCCTAGTATCGCGATAGGCGCCATCACGGTCGGGGTAGTTTTGGGGTCATGACATTTCATTACCATCGAACTATAATCGATGGGCAGGCTCCTATTGGGCAACCTTTGATAAGATGGTAAGTTATATACCGAGCCTACTATGGGCGAGTGCCTATGAGCGAGCCCAGTTAGTCGAGATACAGAGCCTAGTATGGCCGAGCAACTATAAGCGAGCCTACTACGGCAGAGCAGTTATATATATACCGAGCCTTATAAGGCCGGACAACTATTTTACTTACTATATTGAGAGAGTTGAGTCAGTATCAGCAGGTAAGCATATCTTCAGATTATCTTTGACTTCCAGTTGTTTTCAGTTGTTATATTATCAGTTCAGTTCGGCTTTCGGTATATTGCCTTACATACTCAGTACATTATTCGTATTGACGTCCTTTTGTTGGGGACGCTGCATTCATATCTGCAGGTATAGATAATCAGTTTGACGAGCCCTTATAGTAGACGAGATTGGCATTCAGCAAAGGATCGGTAAGACTCCACGTCATTCGGAGTGCAGCCGAGTCTATGAGTCATCGTGTCAGAGTTTTGCTAAAAGACTTATGGGTAGGCCTGTACCCTCTCCCATTTGATGTCAAATAATCTTAGAGGCTTTGTAGACAGAGGTTCATTTTGTGCAGTATGTCAGAGGCCTTGACGGCCCATATGTATTCATGTTTTAAGAACGATAGTTTATTGATACAGTGTTCGCCCACTTACTGTTATGCACTAAGAGTTGTTGCCATGTTGGCCCACGATGGTCACAGAAAGAATGAGTTATAAAATGGTTCACTCGGGCCAGTATGGCACCGAGTGCCAGCCACGTCTCTCCAGGTTTGGGGCGTGACACCAGACCCCACTGGGTGGGATTTTACTGGGTTGTTGTTGTTGTATGAAAATAAAATTTAAAAGTACTTAATTCTTTTAATATAAGTTAAATATTACAAATATAAAAGCATTCACCCCTAAAGTCACTATATATTAGAAAGTTATCCTAAAAATAATAAAAAATATTTATACATTAATATCCTACGTATTAGGTTTAACGGTTATTTTGGTAGATACTATATTTTGTTAAGGATATATTTGGTATGAAGAAAATTCAAAACTGCTTCTGCTTCTGCTTTTGGGAAGAAACTACTTTTTTCTGCTTCTCTGAAACTGCTTCTACTTCTTCTCAAAAGCGCTTTTTATCCCCAAAAAAGCTTGGCCAAACACCTCATATTATGAAAAAAGTGCTTTTCATAAGAAAAAAAACACTTTTGGCCTCTTGAGAAGCTTGGCCAAACAGGCTATAAGTGTCTCAATTCACTCTGGACCTGAACCAACCAACCCGGTAAGACATAATAGTTGTGAAGCACAACGAAGCAGAAATAAGTAAATTGGGGCTATAACTCTCGAAACGACTGGTCGGGTCGTTAAATGACGTTTTGAAGTTTTAAATGAAGTTGGAAATTTAACGGATAAAAAAAGACATTTTCATAATTATTTTACACCAGAAAATCAGCAACAAAAGAGTTTTCATTTTAGCACACAAAACTCATTCGGATCCTCCTCGACACAAACAATATATGCGTTTCAATCATGAAACATGATATGAACATGCTCGCGGACTCAAAACACCGAAAAGAGGTCATCTTAACCCAATATTAACCATGGTTAAACTCCAAATCCTTAGCTTAACTAGTTTCTCAACCAATGATCCAAAACACACCCGAGCCCCTCGGACCCCATTCAATCATACAAACAAGTCTTAAAACAGGATACGAAATTATTCGAAGCTTTAAATCACGTCAAACAGTATAAAAACCATGAATCGTACCTCAAATCAAACTTAATAAAGCTTTGAACTTTCAACTTCCAAAACTCGTGCCGAACCACATCAAATTAACTTGGAATGACCTCAATTTTGCACACAAGTTTCAAATGACATAACGAATCTATTCAAACTCCCGGAACCAAAATCCGAACCCGATATCACCAAAGTCAACTTCCGGTCAAACTTATGAACATTCCAAAACTCCAAATTGCCAAGTTTTTCCAATTAACAATAGAACCTTCAAGAAACATCTAAATGCAAATTCAGGCATATGCCCAAGTCCAAAATCACCATCCGGACCTAACGAAACCAGCAAAACTCCGATTCGGGGTCAAATACACAAAATTCAAACTTGGTCAAGTCTTCCAACTTAAAGCTTAATCATCAAGTTCATTCTTCCAAATCGATTCTGAACAACCTGAAAACTAAAACCGACAATTTACACAAGTCATAATACATCATGCGGAGATACTCGTACCCTCAAACTACAGAGCAAAGTGAAAATGCTCAAAAAAATCGCTCGTGTCGTTACATTCTCCCTCACTTAAACATACATTCATCCTCGAACGTGCCAAGAGTCGTTCCAAGGCCATCAAACCGTTGTGTAACCTTACCATGCACATACCTGGGGGTGATCACACGTCGCCCTAATCCATATAAGTCTGACAACACAACATAAGTGAAGATCATTACTCCAACCTTAGACCGTAAACCTTAGAATCCAATTTCCACATCCAGAATTCCTTACAATACCCGAATCTCGCACCTACGCACTATATAAGTCTGAACAAGCTATATCGAGCCATAACCATAACCCAAGATGTAATCACATGATGTACCACATAACTCAAATACTTATAGCAATAACTTTTGACCAGAGCAGCTGCTTAAAACATACCCAATACCGGTAATGAACCTCATATCAAATAAAACCTCATTCTAAACCTTTGTACACTGCCAATGATGAAAGAAACATGCAGAAACTAATAACCACTCATCAAACCAACAAGTCATGGAGCCCTCTCTCGTCAATCAGAACCACAGCCAAATCCTAAGCCGAGTCCCGATATTATTCCTCCAAACACACTGTAATCAAATCTGATAGCACCCATTCTAGGTCCGACGACCTTATCTTATCAAATACAGTCGCCCTACTGACATTCCACACCAATAAAACCTTAAGCCACAAACTGTGCAATCTGTGCAACAATACGCAACAATTCAAGTGTACTCAAACATAGAAAATGACTAAAATGAGAGAATCGTCCCACAAGCTCAACAAGTACCATCATAACGCAATGTTAAGAACTCATCACACACTGTAGAACCAAAACACATGAATCAATCACAAAGGATCATATCCCGACATACCCCAGCTGCAATACGTGACACCATCCAAACACTGGTCCATATGAAATACCTCCAGTCAAAATGCTCAAAATCAACGACCATGCGCAATTTGACATATAGTACCCAAGGTGCATGACCATAACCACGGAGGAATCAATAACATAATACCACAGACCGGAAAGAACATCACTAAATGTGCAATCAGTCAGTCAACATCCTAATACCCATCTCGTTCAATTTTCTCTATAAGGACCAAATAGAACCGCACCATGTGTGCATATAACCAACGGATCACAACCCCTCGTAGCATAGAAGAGTAACTCATAGAACATGTCTAAACACGAACAAGCTCAACTCTAGCCGAGTGACTCACCCCTCAACACTAACCATGCTGAGTCAACAAATCCGACCTGATGTAGGATACACATCCTCATTAGGCCTACCAATGGGCCCCGAATCAACTCTGGTCATCCACAAATAGATAAATAACCCTCCAAAGTCCTCAATAATCTAACCATAACATGTATCACCATCTAGCTAACTTTGGCCACATCTTCACAGTACACAACCACGAAATAATCTGCTTCTGAGAACTTCCGGTCTCCAAATCTGTAGAACACACGAGTCCCATATTTGATCCTAACTCCACCACCCAAATGACAAACACATATCTCATACATAATCATCCCCTCGAGAAACACTTCTATAATTCTTCCATGACACATAGAAAAATCTGAACATCAGTAGTCGATCAGCCAGGCGAGTACCGCAATACCCATGAAGCATCAGTAAGTAAGAACTCAGTGCGCCTTATAAATATACACTCTCCTCAAGCAATACGAAGTAGTAATAAAATTCATCTAGGCATCTGAAACTGTCCATGTTGTCTAAGAATTCATGACCTTTCATTCAAAACTGAACCATGACCTTGCACATGCAAATCTCAATCCTACACAACACACTGCATCTATCATGCCATTATATGAAAAGTACGAGAATCTCATAATCAATCTCTGAGTCACCAGTAGAACACATAACCGATCAACCAGAAACATTTTGTTTGATCCCATCCAGGAGAAAATCACAATATGCAACATGCTCCTCACACCGGTAGGAAACATCCATCTCAAACTATGGTAGAAACAATCGAGAACTCTTCGAAACCCATTAACACGTAACCAAGACATTAGAACTGAACCTCTCTAACTCAACCAAGCCACGCAGGTCACCCAACCCTAGAGTATTGCCACCAATCACATCTAGAGACGTGCTACATCGTAAGAACCAAAAGGACCGAGCATACCATTACCATACTGATCGAACATACTGCCAAGTTGTCTTGTTTCCTCCGAGTTTCTTCTGAATTGCCTTCAAGTTAATACTCCTCCTTGCTAGAACACCACTATCCTTAACCAAAACTTACCCCACAATCCTAGCATAGAACCACACCGCCCTAAGGCTCATAAGCCGCTGAATTCCCTTTTGGATACCCCAAAAGTACCACAACTGAGATACTCATTCTGAAGAGACTTTCTGTGAGTCTAAAGTCATTATCTTCACCCTCCTGATACCGAAATGTAAGATCCATAATTACATAGAAATATCGTGAGTCTCGATACCATCCAATGTAAATCTCATATCTTATCCATATACCAATCAGGAAACACACAATTGCTACGCATAAATCTTGAATCCATTAGAACTTTCTCGAGAGTCATCCATTCTTCCCAAATCTCAATTGCGCTACCCAAACGGGCCGAACGACATGTGCCCCATTAGCATGACGACACCCAAATAAGTAACCACACCTTAACGGAACCAAGCATATTTCTACTCCATGCGCACTACATCCGTCACGAATAACAACTCAAATCATTCCATGATTTCCATATACCCATAAAGTGTAATATACCTCGTATCCAGAAATTCCCTTACTCGAGTCATCCTCGATATCAACCTTTGCAAGTCATAATTGATTCACAAGTATGCCTCAAACCGAAATCGGTACAACACATAACCATGCAATCAAATCCTCGATAGCAGACTCCCCCACTTTGCTCAAAGCCATAGAACAAAATAG
This sequence comes from Nicotiana knightiana, assembly GCA_005239525.1. Taxonomy (NCBI): domain Eukaryota; kingdom Viridiplantae; phylum Streptophyta; class Magnoliopsida; order Solanales; family Solanaceae; genus Nicotiana; species Nicotiana knightiana. The sequence goes on along the minus strand of ML387895.1, from coordinate 32,103 downwards.
TCGATAACTCACAATACTCATACTCTATTACTGCCATAATATCGCACTGAAATTCAGCTATATCCTTCATAAGATCATGTAACACAACATACCTTAAATTGTCTGCTAAGCTCGTATTCATCCTCGTGATGGTCAGGTCAACTTCCTCGAGCGATCAAACCACATCACAACACACATAACCCACTAATAGCAAGAAACTCTCCACACAACCATCATAAGGGTCACACCCCCGTAGATTACCCCGCAGGTCATAACCCACCTGATTGGCCACAAACAAACATCTCTCTATACCCTTTCACAGCCACAACTAATACACAATCACTTAATTTTCCTGAGTCTGAACCCATAGGCAAGCCCATGAGAATTTAATTCGTTCCACAGTTAAGAAACATGAAAGATCTTTCAATACATTCATGATTCGAGACTATACGCCACATCAAATAGAAATCAAAAACCCAATGGTCCCTTTACATCTCAAGCAAACTCTTCTCAACACCTTCGAACCATCCGAACACATCCCGCAGTCATATCATACTCATCATATAGCCATCCAATCACTCATCAAGCCACAAATTTCACTAATAGGGACACTACCGTACTTATAAGTCCAAAAGCATATGCTCACACAACCGAAATCCCCGTACTCGAGCTACAGTCAAAACCCGGCCTCAAGTCCTCCAGACTGACCCATTATCAGCACACAGAAATGACATCTCGCACCCCATCTAAGGAATCATAAGTTATCGATGCACAGCTGATACCGAGCACTCATATGCACATATGAATGCGTGGAAGGAATTCAAAGAGTTACGCTTCAAGCTGAATCAATATCACACGATAAGGAAAGAAAGATGTGAAGTTTATCTTAAATGCCCTTTAGCCTCTCGAAGATAGGTATGGGTGTCATCATACCGATCTGCAAGACTCTACTATACACTTGCTCATGACTCGTAGAACCTATGAACCTAGAGCTTTGATACCAACTTGTCACGACCCAAAATCCAACTAGTCGTGATGTCACCTAACCCAACCCGCTAGGTAAGCCAATTAACAACTATCCAATTCCAATGAAATTTAATAAGATAATTAAGTGAAGGAAAATATCTAAATCTTATACATTTCCCAAGGACTGGTAGTATAAATTATGAGCGTCTAAGATTTAGAATTTACAAAGCTAGTATGAAATAAAGCTCATCATCTGTTTGAAATATACATGAACAGATCTTTCATAAGTCTAGATCTACCATGAACAAGAGGCAGTTATAACCGGCATGCAGGTACATCTTCAAATCTAGCTCCTGTCGAACACAGCAACATCTGCATACAAGGTGCAGAAGTGTAGTATGAGTACAATCGACCCCATGTGCTCAATAAGTAACAAACCTAACCTTAGGTTGAAAGTAGTGACGAGCTGGAACAGAGGTTGGAGTCAAACACCAATAGCCAACAACAGTTCATAACAACATAATAATAGTGGTAAATAAAACATACTCAGCTATAAGATGCTCATCTTGTGCACGGTTCTGAAAAATAGGCATGCTTTTCAAGTATATTAGTGAAAACCCAATTTTTTTACCGAGATTACCAAAATATGAGTAGGTTTGTAAAACTGTGATTTTTTCCAAAACTTTCCAACAATAAATAAGATCTTTCATTTTTCAGAGAGCATGAGGAAAGTATATCTCTATGCCTACATGTCACTATGCAGGTGAAATCATGAATGTCACCAACGGTAGTAGAAAGAAATGCATCTCTATGGATGTATCTCAAGTACGCATGTCAAATGCAACGTATCTCAGTGATGAACGCATGTACTCACACTCTCAGAGTACTTAATCTCACTGTCTCACAATTTCCACTCATCATGCTTAAATCACTTGACATGCTCGGTCACTTAGTATTGTATATGGCCAATCCAGCCCAGGAAAGATCCATCCTATATATATATATATATATATATATATATATATATATATATATATATATATATATATATATATATATATATATATTAATCACTCAGTACTGTATAAGTCCAACCTTGCCTAGGGGAAGATCCATTCCTAAATATAAATGATTCGGGCAAGATCTTTGCCAAGGAAAGATCCATCCCTCAATATAAATCAACTGCGCTCACTAGGGGCGTTTACAGACTCCGGAGGGGCTCCTTCAGCCCAACTGCTATAATAAGCCAGATCTAGGCATAAATCAATAAAGCATGATGCAGCGTGCACCCCGATCCCATAAATATCACTCACAATCACGCCCTCGGTCTCACTCAGTCATCAAACTCTCCAGTTTCTCGGGCTCACAGTGTCATGAAACTAGCCCCAAAATGATGATATGATGTATCAATAAATAGCAATAGAGACTGAGATATGATATGCAATGAATAAATATGACTGAGTGCGGAACTTCAATTTTAAACATATAATTCAACAACAGAATTAACCACGGTGGGTCCCAATAACACCAACATATGCCTAAGCATGATTTCTAGCATGAATTACAGCTCAGATGTTCTAACACATAGAGTACAGTGAAATTATCCAGAGAAGATAGCTACACAGTTTCATGGAATCGACTAAATTGAAATTCACCCGGTGCACGCCTATGCCCGTCACTTAGCATGTGCTTCACCTCAACATCAATCACATAACACGCAATTCGGGGTTTCATACCCTCAACACCAAGTTTAGAAGTGTTACTTACCTTGAATAAGCCAAATCGAATACCGAGCAAGCCAAACGTTGCTCCAAAATGTCATCCCGCGTGTACCAACCTTCGAACGGCTCAAAACTAGCCAAAAGAAACTAAAATACATCAAATAATGCCAAAGAGAACAAACCCAATCGATAAAGGTTGAATCTTTAATCAAAATTCTAAAATCGACCAAAAAGTCAAACTCATGCCCACACCTCGGAACCTGATGAAACTTAAAAAATCTAACAATCCATTCAATTACGAGTCCAACCATACTAGTTTCACCCTAATTCGACTCCGAATCGATGTTCAAAACTCAAAAATTTTATGAAACTTTGGACAAAACCCCTTAATTTTCTCTTTAAATCCAATTACCAAAAACGAAAATAGATTCACGAAATATAATCGAAGCCGAGTAAAGAACACTTATCCCAATTCATATGGTGAAAATCACCTCAAAAATTGCCCAAATCCGAGCTCCCCAACTCAAAATATGACTAAATGAACAAATCCCCGATATTAAATATTTTTTGTCCAACTGTTCTGCCTCGTTTCGCATGTCAAACGATCGGAAAAAGCACCGATAGAGATAGCAGAAGCTTGGGATACCATTCTTTTTGCACAAATAATAAGAGGTTACATGTTAATAACTCAATCAATTCTTCGAAAATATATTGTATTACCTTCATTGATAATAGCCAAAAATCTCGGGCATATGTTATTCTTGCAACTTCCTGAATGGTCTGAAGATTTGCAGGAATGGAATAGAGAAACGCATATTAAATGTACTTATTATGGTGTTCAATTATCAGAAACAAAATTTTCAAAAGATTGGTTGAAAGATGGCATTCAGATCAAAATATTATTTCCTTTTTGTCTGAAACCTTGGCATATATCTAAATTGTACTCCTCCCGTGTAAAGCTAATGAAAAAGAAGAAACAAAAAGATAATTTTTATTTTTTAACAGTTTGGGGAATGGAAGCTGAACTTCCCTTTGGTTCTCCCCGAAAACGCCCTTCCTTTTTTGAGCCCATTTTTAAGAAACTCACAACAACAAAAAAATCAAAAAGAAATATTTTATAACTCTAAAAGTTCTAAAAGGAAAAATAAAATTATTTCGAAGAGTTTCAAAAGAACCCAAAAAATGGCTTATCAAAAGTAGTCAATCATTAAAAAATAAATAAATACAAATCCGCTTTTGATGTCTCTAATAGATTTCTTGTAAAATTTCAGTCAAGTTAGGCTTTTGAATCACTCAATTTGGCCTAGATATGATATTTTTAATTTTAAATGAATTCTGGAAATTTAAGGGATAAAAAATGACATTTTCGTAATTATTTTACACCAGAAAATCAGAAACGAAAAAAATTTCGTTTTAGCACCCAGAACTCATTTGGAACCTCCCGGACACAAACCATATATGTGTTTCAATCATAAAACATGCTACAGACATGCTCGCACACTCAAAACACCGATAAGAGGTCATCTTGATCCGATATTGCCCATGGTCAAACTCTAAATTCTTAACTTAACTAGTTTCTCAACCAATGATCCAAAACATACTCGAGCCCCTCGGGACCCCTTTCAATCATACAAACAAGTCTTAAAACATGATAAGAACTTATTCGAATCTTCAAATCACATCAAAAAATATAAAAACTATGAATCGTACCTCAAATCAAACTTAATAAACTTTTGGACTTTCAACTTCCAAAACTCGCCCCGAAGCTTATCAAATCAACTCGGAATGACCTCAAATTTTGCATACAAGTTTCAAACGACATAACGAAGCTATTACAACTTTCGGAACTAAAATCCGAACCCGATATCACCAAAGTCAACTTTCGGTCAAACTTATGAACATTCCAAAACTCCAAATTGCCAACTTTCGCCAATTAACACTAGAACCTTCAAGAAACATCCAAACACAAATCCGGGCATACGCCCAAGTACAACATCACCATCAAGACCTAACGAAACCATAAAAACTCTGATCCGAGGTCAAATACACAAAAGTCAAATTTAATCAGTTCTTCCAACTTAAAGCTTCAATCATGAAGTTCATTCTTCCAAATCGATTCCGAACAACCTGAAAACTAAAACTGACGATTCACACAAGTCATAATACATCATGTAGAGATACTCGTGCCCTCAAACTACCGAGCAAAGTAAAAATGCTCAAAACGTTCGATCTGGTTGTTACATTATAAATGTTTCTACTACTAGTTGTAATTATTTGGCTTCAAGATCCTGAATTGGTTTTCCGAATTTTTTTTGAATTTAAACAAGAGCTACGCAATATTGGGTACTTGAAGCCACGAGAACTATTCAGGGGCGATCCAGAATTTCAAGAGGATGAGTGCATTGTTGTAAGAAGTGGATTTAGAATTTATATTTGACGGTTTAACTTTAGTCTCATTCCATGAACCCACTACACTTTTAAAATTATAGGTTCAAAATTATACTATTCTTTTTGACATTTTAGTGATTCACACACACACACACATACACACACACATATATATATACACACACACATGCATACTCCATGCTGAAATCAAGACCGTTCATAGTGGGATTTGAACCACCAGTTTCACTAATAGAGGTGCACCCAATAATAATTGCACCATAGGAGTCTTGGGTTCACGCACATACATTTAAGTAATTTTGTACAAATATAATATTATTGTATATGGTTTAAGAAGAGGAGTATGGGTTCAGTGAACCCATATCCCTCGGGCTGGATACGCCTCTGGAACTATTTGCGCTGTATAAAGGCTTTGAACTAACCTTCACTGAATCTGTTTCCACTAATAATAGAAACAAATTCGCAAATATTGGTTGTTCATATGATAACAACCCTAGACCTGCATTATTTTTGCACATATTAATTAATGATTACAGGCTTCTACTTATGCTATAGACTATCAACCTTTGTCGCACATATACAGGGAGGCAAACAAGATAGCAAAAATCAAGACCCACGATTGGAAGTAAAATGGATACATTATTTTGGACATTTTCTTCTTTTTATGCTTTATTTACTTTTCGCAAAAAACCTCTATGGGACTAGTTCAAATCGATTAGTCTGAGTCTATAATATTTACTTCAAAAACTCTTTTTTCTGCTTTTAATAAAACTGTCTCTTATTCATAAAAAAAATTAAAATTAAAAAGGTAATTGAAGCCACTATACCAAGATATGAAAACGCCTGTAGAGTAATTTACTTTGTATTTCCATTAAATCAATCGAATCGTGGAAGCAATCATTAAAACTTATATTAAAATAAAATATGTACATTACACCTTTAGGAGTCGTTTAGTTGCCGGCTAGATTTATGCATCTATTAGTTATGTATGTATTAGTTGTGCAGAAATAAGTAATGCAAGTATTAGTTATGCATGTATTATTTATGGAGGGATAAGTTATGCAAGGTTGAGTTATGTTGGGATTAGTTATTCGGGGATTAGTTATACGGTAGTTATATAAGGATTACTAATTTTTATTTTATCGTTTTTCCTTTTCTTTATTTTTTTGTTTTCTTTTTTGTTTTCTTCTTCTCCAACATAATGGCTCCGCCATAGCCACTATCACCACCACCCATGTCCATCGAAAAATCAAATTCAGCATTTATCAGTACTTTGCTAAGACCCCACAAAAGAAAAGATGTCATTTTGTTCAACAAAGGTCTTATCTTCATTTTTTCAAGCAAACTCCTAGTCGGAACTTTTCTGGGTTGTCGTCTTCTTCGTTTTTGGCATCAAAATCATCACGAGAATGTTAAAGTACTCATCAGGGGTACAAAATTCTCACTACTAATCTCAACCGTCGTCGCCTCTTCTCTCCGGCCACCGCCAGCACTTCTGTCGTCAACCTCCTTCGTCTCCTCGTTTCCATCTATTCCATCTCGAAAAATACCAGCCTTTAAGAATATTCAAGAATTAAAAAACACCTAAATACTTGATTGGCTATTGTGTTGTTTTATGGTTAAGATATGATATTGAATTTTGATTTTCTATGTGTATTTTGACTGTACGAAAATCGAAAAATAAGGGAAGTTATATTCAATTAAGAAATGACATGTGTACATATAGTCAATCTTAACTTATATTTTTTGCCTTCCATGTCCCTCCTAGAGAGTGGGCTTACTTTCTATGTCAGCGGGCCAAGAAGGTGTATTTTAATTCACAAAAAATTTATACAAAGAGGTTATATGATACAAAGGGGGCAACTAACACTTTGGTACAAGGTAGCAATTATGTATTATACCTCATAAAAAAGGGAAAACCAATTTGCCTGCATGTGAGCCAAAATGGGTCCCAAAAATGTATGATCATCTTCACCTCTTCTGAAAAACAAAAACAAAAACAAGGAATGCCCATATCCAAATATAGCCCACAAGCTACACATTAATCAGATAGAAAGCGTAAAGACATAAAAATGGCAGTCTCCTCATTACCAAAGCTTCAAGCCTTCAGTACAAAGCCCATAGCCATTTTCAAGGCTTCTTCTTCGCCACAATCAACTCCTACTATAAATAATAATAATAATAATAATAAGAAGAAATTTTTGCAAGTGGGTGTTGGAATATTAGCTGCTTCAGTAGTGGCTTTGACACCGTTAACTGCTGATGCTACCAGAATTGAATACTATGCTACTACTGCTGAGCCCACTTGTGACTTCAATTTTGCCCGCTCTGGACTTGGTTATTGTGACATTGCTGTTGGCTCTGGTCAAGAGGCTCCTTATAACCAGCTCATTAATGTAATTCAATGTTTGAATTTCTAGTTTTTCTATCTCTATTCTTTCTTCAACTTGACTATATTCTTCTTCCAGATTCATTATACTGCAAGGTTTGGGGATGGGATTGTTTTCGACAGCAGCTATAAACGTGGTCGACCCCTCACCATGCGCCTCGGCATGGGCAAGGTATGTTTTGTAATTTTGATATTTACAAATGTGAGTCTCTCTTGCCATCATCCAAGTTTACTAGACTTCTAGATTTTTACCCTCTGGATATGTAAACATCTTTCCTATTCCACTTTGCCTTCATTCAATGTTTTTGCTACTAACATCTTTTATCAGTACTTATCAACAAAAAAAACCCTTTTATCCATACCCTTTTATCCCAAAACCATGTTGTTTTGGGATATCAAATGAGTAGAACGAGATAAGATTATTTCCATTTGTTAAGTCCCACATTGGTTGAGAGAATGGGTTGTGGTCTCCTTATATGGTCTTGGGCAATCCTCCTCTCATGCGTTAGCTTTTGGGGTTGAGATAGGCCCAAGCTCCATAATTTCACATGGTATTAGAGCCAAACCCATTGACCCCTGTTGTTGTGTTTCTCAGTGTTGGACCCTTGTCTTATGTTATCCACGCTCCGTTTGGGCTGTCCGGGGAGGGGGTGAGGTGTTAAGTCCCACATATTGTGATCTCCTTATATGGGCAATCCTCCCCTCATGTGCTAGCTTATGAGGTTGAGTTAAGCCCAATGTCGATTTTGTCACACCATGTAACGTCAACAATATCATTTGCTTATTGGTCAAAGGAAGACAGAAATAATATGCTGCTAAGTCAGTAAGCTATAACTTCTGTCTGTTGTACTGGAATCTCTTGCTATATACATTCACTATGAGGTAATTTACACCTCAAATGGCAATTGCGACGAGATCCAAGAGCTTTTTATCTAAGGCTCATATTGAAGAATACAAGAATAAGAAACATAAACAAGAAACTAAAATGAAGAGTATAGTTCAATTTTGCAATATCTCATCTACAATTCGTGAACTCTGGGGCATGTTGTTGACAGGTGATCAAAGGATTAGACCAGGGAATCTTGGGAGGTGAAGGAGTACCACCAATGCAAATTGGTAAGATCTTACATCTAATAACAGCCTCTTGTGGACGTTCTTCTTGTTCTCTTTCCGATATTCCCAGCATAGTTCACTTTAGAAGTTTTGGTACATAGGTGGAAAACGTAAGCTTCAGATTCCTCCACACTTGGCATATGGACCAGAACCAGCAGGCTGCTTTTCAGGTGTGTTTGTGGTACATTTTAAATGCATTATATTGTTGGGTTCCTTAAGACATATATCTGCCGCGACATTAGATGATAAGGCCTATTCTTTATCTTCATCAAGCTAGCCAAAATGAGTCTTTTAATTTTTTCCTTTGTTTTACTGGTGAGAAGAAACTGGCATTATTATTGAAAGAAACACTCAATTGCAAGTAGCATCTTCAACAACTCTGCTTACTATGTTCTGAAAGGGTGGATGACAATAAGTATGCAATTTATCTTAGTTATCTTAATTAATGTATATTCCTCAATTACATGATCTAGCTACCATTGGCCTTGGGAGGCTGTGAAGGACTCATCTGCCCATTTTCACCGTGTTACTCATCTAACTTTGTCATCTCGGCAAATAACAAGAAGATATTAGTTTGTTGTGATTGCAGTTGTTTACACAGTAATGTTTTCTTTTTTTCTTTTCTTTGATTAAAAAGATGTTTACACAGTAATAATGGTGCATGTTCGTCATTTGTGTAGGGGACTGCAATATTCCTGGAAATGCAACACTTGTATATGATATCAAGTTCGTTGAAATCTACTCGGGAAACAGGAAATGAAGGAAGCCAACATGATATGATGAGAAATCTGAAGCTCAAGCAGAGCTAGTGAGTTCCTATGCCACCCCGTAATTAACTGTTCTAACTTGCTTTGTTATATCACCATGTCGCACTTACTTTTGTACTCCCACCCTCGGTTCCAATTCGGATGACCCTATTATGTGTTACCATATGAGAACTTAGAGGAGATTCAAGACGATAGTTAAAATGTATATAAGGTGGAGTAGAGTTTCAAAGAAATGTCATTGTAGAAGAATCTAAGCATATGGTTATTTTATCAGTATCTAGATAACTAACAAAAATAAAAGATAGTTTTAACTTTCATTTATATATGAACTGCGCCTATTTCCCAAACTAGTTAGAATCGGCTGTAGGACTCCTCGTATTAGTTTGACTATTTCTACGCTAACTGTCACCAAACCGTACATCTCCGTTATCCCGGATTGTGACCTGTTATGCTTTGCACATAGGCGGGATTTGTTGGATTAAATTTAGTAGAATTATCACATTAGGGATTTTCATAAAAAGAAGGTCAAGTAGCTTGGGAAAGAAAAGTAGCTCAAGCAACTGGGACAGAGAAAGTAGCAATTGGCTTTTCTTTTCTTTTTTTTCTTTCGTTTTTTCTTTTTTGTTTTGGTAACTTAATGAGACGGATAATTTTCATTGCATCTATCAGCATGTCACTTTTTAGCCTTACAACACATTGTTAAATGGTTCCTGTACATGATATGTCCAGAGGAGTATCATACTGTGGTTATAATCAATGAATTGAGTAAAGTTAATCGCACATATGGAAAGGAGAATCTCAAAAGAGTGAGTTTTTGTTGGTGATTTCCAGCAGACTGGCAGCTCTCTTAATTACTGTGCCTAGATAGAGAAATTTCCAGCAAAAACCAGATATTCAACATATTTATTCACCAGGAGAGTAATGCTAGCAACTTTCTGTAAGGGATATAGTAGATATATAGTATATATATCTGTAAGGGATATAAGGATATAGCAACTTCTGACCATAAAGTGTTTGTGGCTAGAGGAGCAACCTTTTTGGAAAGGGAATTTCTTTTAGAAGGAAATTATAGTGGACAAATAGAACTTGATGATGTTCAAGAAATTCTTCGAATCAACACAAAATCAAGATCATAAGACACAAGTTGAATAACCTTTATCGGATGTTTTGAAGTTGACAAGGAAGTTGCCATCTTCAATGGTTGAAGTTCAAGAACTAAATGTAGTTCAAGAACATGTTAATGAACCTGTTCAAAACCAAATTGAAGAGCAACCAAATTCAACACAAGGTGAGCAAGTTGCACAAGAAACTCTTATAAGGTCTAAACGAGAACATCATGTACCAAATAGATTAAATCTAATGTTACAAGATGATTTATCAAATGAGGTTGATCATAATGACGATGACCCTAAGACCTATGAAGAGGCGATACAAGGTTTTGACTATGAGAAATGGCAAAAGTCCATGAAATCCGAAATGGAATCCACGAAGGAAAAGAACATATGTAGTTTAGTTGAACCTTCAAAAGATATAAAACCTATGTTGCACGGACTCTCCAAAATGCAGCCGCACCCGAGTCGGATCCTTTAAAAAAGCATTACTTTTGGAGGATCCGACACGTATCCGGTCACATTTTCGGAGAGTCCGAGCAACATAGTATAAAACCTATAGTGGAATATTCGTTTCAACAAAATAATTGAAAAGTTCAATTTTGTTAGATGCGAAAAAGAACCTTGTGTGTACAAAAAGGTTAGTGGTAGCACAATCATATTCTTAGTACGGTATGTTGATGATATATTGCTCATAGGAAATGATATACCGGCGTTGCAAAGTACCAAGATTTGGCTATCTGAACAGTTCTCTATGAAAGACTTGGGAGAAGCAGCTTGTATATTGGGAATAAAGATCTATAGAGATAGATCGAGGAAGCTGCTTAGGTTTTCCCAGTCTTTATACATTGATACCATTTTGAAAAGGTATAACATAGATAATTCAAAAAAAGGCTATCTACCGATACGCACCGGAATTACTCTCAGTAGGGAAGATTGTCCAAAAACACCTAAAAAGAGAGAATGCATGAGTAGGATCTCATACGCTAGGGAAGTGGGAGCTATCATGTATACCATGACATGCACACGTCATGATGTGGCTTATGCACTTGGAGTGACTAGTCGATATTAGGCAAATCCTGGCGAGGAACATTGGAAGGTGGTGAAGACCATACTTAAGTACTTAAGAAGAACTAAAGACCAATTCCTCATCTATGGAGATTCTGAGTTGAAACGTGAAGGTTATACTGATGCAAGTTTCTCTTCAGATAAAGATGATAGCAAACCTATTTCTGGTTATGTATTCACCTTAAATGGTGGTGCAGTGTGTTGGAAAAGTTCCAAACAAGCTACAGTAGCTTATTTAGTGACTGAAACAGACTATATAGTAGTTAGTGAAGCTGCTAAGGTTGTTTGGATGAAAAAGGTTCTTAACTGAGCTTGGTGTGGTTCCTTCAATAGAAGGTACAATTCCATTGTTGTGGGACAATACTAGAATCATTGCTCAAGCAAAATAACCAAGATCATACCAAAAATCCAAACATGTTCTGTGAAGGTATCAACTTGATAAGAGAAATCATTGAACGTGGAGACATCTAGATTCAAAAGGTTGATGGAAAGGAAAATTCTCTAGACCCATTCACTAAAGCTTTTGGTGCAAAAGAGTTTGACAAGCACAAGTGAAAATTGGGAATGAAGTACAAGAGCTATTGACTCTAGTGCAAGTGGGAGATTGTAAGGGATATAGTAGACGCTAGATCCAATCTCATAGTTAATGATTTGAATATATTTTTGTGGACGTTATTTGATATATAAAATATATGGCATCTGATATTCTTTTATCATAGTTATTATTAATTATTTGATTAGCTTGATTAAATTTTGAGACTTGACATTGTGATGAAGATCATGATAATGAGAGTCAAGTTTCTTATAATTTAATCTGAATTGGTTCTTAATCGTAGGATTATTAATTTGGACATTAGTAATTCAGTTAGATTAATATTTATGTGATCGTCTTTATGGGATAAAAATTAGTTGATCTCATTAACTCAATCACATAGATAGGTGATGCATATAGAGATATGATCATTGAACCGACTCATTGGTTAATTCATAATGGTTAGAATTACCATAAACTGTCAATATGATATTCTCTTGAGGAATATGATGTAAGAGTTTCCTTTGACCTGAGATCGTCATAGTAATTAACAAGTTATTTATTGTGCTTTGATACTAGACACCTATAACCCTAGGGCAATAGTTGAAAGGATATTGGGTATGATTAAATACTTGTAGATTAGTGATTGATCAAGATGGAATCTGTCAGGTCTTGGTAATGAGTTTAAGCTCCATGTTGTCACGAATTATAAACGACCAAACTAAGACCTTTGCCAGGGCAATTGAATGAAAGAAGAAAAGAGTTTCTTGGGTTATTCAATGGTCGATTATATTTGACATGAACACATAGTTGGTCGCGTATTGGGATTTGTGAGTTAAACCATATCCTAGGGTGACTCAGAGCTATAAGGACAGAAAGAAATATTACTTTATTCTTCAACGGGTTCTTGAGAGTAAATTATATTTCTATCCGGTCGTTAAGGAGTGTTGCTAGACGCCACCCTTGATTAGTATGTTGATATTGATCAATTTACTACCGGCTTAGTATTGAACCTATGGGGTCGCACACTAACGAGTGTTCTGATCTTTGCTAAAGGATTAATTGCTTTATTATTTGATAACTAAATTAAAGAATTTAATTAGTCAAATAAATAGTTATTAGTTCTAATGAAATATTATTATATTCTTTGCTAGCACAAAGGATATAATTAATATTGTGAACAAATTGAAGATGTCTATTTGGAATAGAAAATTAAATTATTTCTCTTGGTTGAAATATATATGTGATATATATAATATCAATTAATAGTGATTTATATAAAGGTTATATATAATATTACTTTATTCTTAGCAATTTGGTATTGGAGATTAAAGTCCATAAAAGGACTTGTGGGCAAAGTAATCCAATTTGGAATTGGACTTAATATGAACGTCCATAGAGTACGCGTCTGACAACATATCTTCATATTTTTAATAGGAAATTGGAATTGGACTTTATGGTAAGTCTGTAAGATTCGGCAGCCACATTACCTATTGAGAATGGGTTTTCGATTTTTTTCATACAGAATTCCATGAATTTTATTTTGGAATAAACTTTTACCTCAACCAAATAGGAAAAAGGTTTATAGGTGATGTTATATAAAAGGTGATGGAGAAAATGTGCTGCATTAAGTCTTGAGAAGAAAAATCACTTTGTGAAAGTGAGAATACAATATAAATCCAAGAGAGAAATACCATTACAAGAAAAAGTGATTCTTGTTCTTCTACTTTTGAGTTGAGGTTTTTGAGAAAAAATTCAACACAATATTTTCATACAATTTGTTCGTGGGTTTTATTTGATCAAAGAGTTGATAGCAAGGATCGTTCTCCGTATGGATATGCATAGAGTCTTTGTACTATCGAAGAAAGAAAAAGTTTGAAACGAGACTCTCTTCACCAGTTACGTCTTAGATTCAAACTTTGACATATAAATAAATTTTAAATACGAAAAGATCTGCCTAGGATTGTTATTGTCTTTCGCTGCATGTTACGAACATCTATATGCAATCATTCACTTTCGGAACAGAAATTTTACATCATTATACATAAGGAAAGTATTTTCATTTTCCAAGCAGGAAATGCCATACAACTAGAGATCAGGAAAGTCAGAAAAAGATTGATGAGTGATCCTGCAGGCTATTCTGTATCTACACTATGTTCTTGTCATGTAAACATAATGGCTTCCCCATAAAGTTTGTGGTTGTAGTTCTATCTCAACCCCTCGAAAAAAGAAAGAGAAATTAAATTGAAAAAGAGAAAAAGCGCATGTACTTACATGAGTGAGTATCAAATGGATAAACAAGGAAAAAGGTCGCAAAGGTTGTTAGGACCTATCAAATGAAGTTGCCGCAATTATTGGTTGTTCCACGAACCCTGAAATTTTCTCCTTACTTCCTCGTTCAACACATCATTCTTGGCATATTCTATGGTCACCTTACCTCCAGGAGCTGAATTTGTCAAAGAAACACGAAGAGTTTCCCAAGAGTCTGGCAGAGTATTAAGAAGCCAAAGTCCTTGTATCTCATCATCAAAATCAACTTCCATTCCAGACAGCTGATCAAGGATGCCCCGAAAATCATTTATGTGATCAAGGATAGGGCTGCCTTGTATGGATAGTGTTGCCTTGTATGTAAAGGTCATCAATTGCTTTAGCAGGAACAACTTGTTGTTTCTAGTTTTTGAAGCATAAAGATCTAGCTTTTCCCACAATGATCTCTCATGCGTCTCATTCACAATATGGTTGCGAACATTATCTTCATCCAATTGTCGTATATATCCATATACTTGTTGGTGCTCGAAATCCCAATCTTCATCATATATAATCTCGGGTTTATGAGCTGCAAAAACGGGTAGATGCATCTTTTTAACGAACAAGAAATCTTTCATCTTGCTTCTCCAAACATTATAATTTCTCTCATTTAAACATACCATCTTGCTCATATTCGCCTCCATTCCGTAACAACCCGAATAAATAACCAAGGCTCTGATTTGTGTTGTCCTTTAAAAGTAAAGTCAAAAGGTGGTGCACTTTACTTTGTGACCTTCATTAATGATCATTCTCGTAAGCGTTGGGTATATCCTTTGAAATCTAAAGATCAAACACTTGGCGTGTTTAAAGAATTTTAGGCCTTAGCTGATAGACAGACAGGGAATAAATTAAAATGTATTCGCACTGATAATGGTGGTGAATATTGTGGTCCCTTTTATAACTATTGCAATGAACAAGAAATTCGTCATCAGAAAACTCCGCCCAAGACGCCTCAATTGAATGGTTTGGGAATGGTTTGGCAGAAAGGATGAATAGAACTCTAGTTGAGAGAGTTAGATGTTTGCTTTCAGAAGCTAAACCTCTATATACAGTTTTGGCGGAAGCACTTAACATTGTTGCATATGTTATCAATTTGTCTCCTGCTGTTGCTTTGGATGGTGATGTCTCAGACAGAGTTTGGTTTGCCAAAGATATTTCTTATGATCACCTAAGAGTTTTTGAGTGTAAAGCTTGTGTGCATGTTCCTATAGATGAGAGATCGAAACTAGATGTCAAAACTAAGCAGTGCATCTTCATCGGTTATGGTCAAGATGAGTTTGGGTATCGTTTTTATGATCCAGTTAACAATAAACTTATTAGAAGTCGTGATGCAATATTCTTTGAAGACCAAACTATTGAAGATATTGACAAAGCTGAGAAGATGGATTCTCAGAGTAATGAGAGCTTAGTTGATATTGATCCAGTTTCTATTGCTAAGGCACCTATTGCACATGTAATGAAGATAGTGATCAAGATCAAAATGATCATCATGGTATAGATGTTATGGATGCTCTGGTTGATGAAGTTGTGGTTGATCAACAACCAATTCCTACTCAGGTCACTACTTCGAATGCTCCTGAAACCTCTCTTAGAAGATCTACAAGGGAGAAGCAAAAATCCATGCGCTATCCTCCTGATGAATATGTACCTTTGACTGACATAGGAGAACCTGGGAACTACGATGAAGCCATGCAAGATACTCACAAAGATTAGGAAGAAAAACCAAATATGGCAGGACAATCCCAAACAATTTTCCCCCTTGGTCTGAATTTTCTGACAAAATAAATTTGATCCACCTTCTTCACATCACCTTCAATAGGCCGCATTTCCAAATATCCACTGAGAAGTTTGTCTCAACGAGAGTAGTACTCCAGTCAAATTTTTCAGACGAAATCATGATTACCGTCAAATAGGTTGCGCTAGAACCAAACCGGCCAAGATGAGCATGTCTTGAATGAGGAAGTAAGGAGAAAATCTTAGGGTTCGTTATCACAAGCAGATATCTTGGTTACAGAAGATCGGGAGAGAGATAGAACAAGAGACTCAAGGAATAGAGGTAAAAGTAGAAGTAAGTCAAGGTCCAAATGCCATAATATTACATGCAACCACTGTGGCAAGAAAGGACACATCAAAAAAAGTTTTGCCACAAGTTGAAGCAAGACATTAGAGAAGGAAAGAAAGTTGAAAATAACGAGAACATTGTTGCTGCTATTGTTCGAGATGACCTTCTTTTTGCTTATGATGAAAACATCATCAATTTTTATCCCATGAGACGAGCTGGATAGTAGATTCTGGAGCTACCTTACATGTCATACCAAGAAAGACTTTTCTCATCTTATACTCCTGTTGATTCTGGAGTGTTAAAGATGGGCAATGCCAGTGAAGTGGTGTTTAGTGTTGGCACAACTTGTTTGAAAACTAATAATGGTTCAACGTTAGTTCTTCAAGATGTCAAGCATGCTCCAGACTTTCTTTTCAATTTGATCTCCGCAGGAAGATTAGATGATGAAGGTTACCATAATGCCGTCTTTAATGGCCAATGAAAGCTCACCAAAGGCTCGTTAGTAGTGGCTCGAGGAGTTAAGTTTGGTCATTTATATGTGACACAGGGCTCTATTCTTAATGACTCCATAAAGAATAGAAGATAAAAAAAATAAAGAACACGAAATTTTTACGTGAAAAATCCTTCAAATCGAATGTAAAAATCACGGGATCACAAAGATCCAAAAAAGCTCCACTATACTAATAAGAGGGTTACAAAAATTCTCCAAATTGGATACACAACAAATGCCAAACACTGAGCAACAATAGCAACAAGAGCAACGACAAATCAATTGAAGAAAGAGCAGAAGTCACAAAACTCGAGCTGCTATTCTGGGCTCGAAATCAGATGCTACGGGCCTCCAAATCCGATCTCCGCCGTTCAAATCAAAGACCAAGATGTTACGAACGCTCAGTCGAAATTTCAGCCCGATCCGACGGTTCACGAATCGGAAAACGTGATTTGAAGTTTGCAGATCGGAATAAAAATCTGCAGCAAAACAAATACTTTCAAAGACTTGTACCGATGAGCATAGAAAAATTCTCCAAGATTGTTCTATTTATAGATAATGAGTGGTGTTTCCTCTTAAAGCCAAAACCAACTCTAAATAAGAATAAAAACTGAATCAAATTCCGAATAGGAACGGAAACCAAAAGAGAACAGGATTAGGCCATTGGGCCTTTGGCCGGACAACATAGGCATGGGCCCAACACCTTCTATAGTCTAACATATACTATTCTATTAATTTAACTGTTCCCAACACCTTGCAAAATGCATCTCTACAAATACTTGTTATGCAGGTTTTAAGTTCATAATTTCCAGGTTTACCCTGTCCCTTGTTTCATTCTAATAACTGATTTGACGATGACTCGAAATAAATATTCTTTCTCCGGAACTCCGCTAGCTTTGTAACATTTGGTCAAGAAAGAGACTAAAGTAAAATTCTGCTCCTGCTGGGTTTCTGACGTTTGTTAATGAAGTAGAATAAAGTACTATTTTCTATATAAGGCATCTGTAATAATTTCAACGGAAATGTAGAAGAATGTGTTATAGTTCCTGTTTACCACTTCCTTTTTTGATCAGTAAAAGGTAATTTTATGAATAAACTAAGTGCCAGGCTAGCTAGTACCAAGCTAAGTATAAAATATTGCTAGGAAGGAACCCTTCAAAGCTGAAAAGATTCCAAGAAGTCCAGCATTACAGTAGTATCGGTAGTAAAATCAGCATTATACCATATTTTTAAACTGTGCTATACATCTAATTTTCAACAGTGAAGAAATCTCTTCCTTCCCCTTAAAACATCTGTGGTTTCTCTCCAGCCAAATACTCCATATTATGCCAAGCGGAATGGTCTTCTTTGTCTCCTTCCTCATTTTCTCGCTTTGCCTACTGCATAGCGCTTGCATTACATTTGTTGACGTAACCCATTGGACTCCATAAAGGCTGAGAAACATGCACCAAACTTGGTTCCCAAAGATCATGCCACCACCTACCCAAAAGTTAAAAAGGAGATGTTAGGACATGCAATCTTCCTTGATTCTCTTGCACTTGGGTCCCATTGTAGTACATAACAACAGATGTGCCTTTCAAGAATTCACCATTTTAGTTTTATGTTGAATTTCTTTGAGTGTTCGACTCTGCAATGCCAAAACATTTTGTATGTTGTATCCGTAACGGAAATCATGGTCACTAGTTGACTACAATGATACTAGCGATAAAAATATGAGTGATTTTTAGTTGCCATTTCTGAATCTACGTACTGCGGAAGTTTCAGTGACAACGTGACATCCCAATGACTCCACTTCAGATGTTGTCTCGAGAGCAGATGAATCCATGCAATGATTAATGTATCAATTCTGGTAATACTAAAAGAATTCTTGAATTCTAACATGGTCATTAACTTTTACTGAGGTAAGAATGATTCAGATTAGATACTTACAAAAATAGTAATGATAATAATAATAATGAATTCAGATTAGAATTATAAAGTGTTTGTCAAAAGCTGTTCCACTGTGTCATTTGCCCCATTATTCATGTAGGGCTTTGTGCTGTGCTGCTGAAAGTTCCTTTTGGCACCATAATTGGTTAGATGAAGGCATCATGTATAGAAAATATAAAGCCGGTGAAGCAACTGTAGTCATACTGTACTTACTGATTAAGAACATTTTTCATTGGAATGGCATAGCAAGAGTGTTCCCTCTCATGCCATATTGTTTGAGCTAGCTACTTGAAATCTGTAGGGTGGGCAGTTTCAATGTTTACATAGCTTACACTTGAAGATGTTATGCAGAAAATATTGACTTTCATTACTTCGACGATGTGGGGCTTGTTTAATGTACTGACATATTGTTGATCTCTTGACATATATAGGATACACCCAGAATTAGTTTGAATGAAGATATAGAGCAAAAGGTGGCACATTCTTTCTCTTAAGTCAAGCATCACATGGCTTTCACCATACAAGATACCTAGCTAATGGTGAGGAGAGCTTGCAGGTGCCACCTTTCTGAGCTGATAATCCAAGTTATACCAACATATATAATGTGTATAATTGACCATTCTATTTAAATTAAGTATATCCAAATTTGGTTTTCATGTTCAACATACTTGAATAACTATTTCATGTATATTTTGTGACTGATACTGTTGGAATTAAATATAACCCCTCCCACCCTACATGCCTGTACTGTCTGCTTAGTGCTTACAAGCAAATATCATTGGCCTCAATGAAGCATCATGTACTATAGTTCATTCTTCACTATGCAACATGAAGTGAAAGATGGTCAGGGTCATTCCATTTGGCCTCCTTTTTGTTTTATTTTTAATAGTGGTGTCGGGATCAGCTTTTTATTGGGTATGTGCTATTTTCACCGGCACAAGTACTACATAACTTTGGCCACCAAATGGGAAGAACCACCTACGTTTTTTGTTCTATGATGAAATTTAAACACTGATCCTACATGATTTTCACCAACTTCATTGACCGCCATGCCATATCGTTGAGTGTGTTCCATTCGGCCTCTATTCCACTGTCACCTCTTCAGCAATATAATTGCAATGCTGAAGGAGGATCCTAGGTTGAAACTTGAAACTAGCTGAAATTATGGTATTCTTTGATGTCATAGCACAATCATGCATATGCTATAGCAGGAACTTTAGTAAAATATTGTGACGTTCACTGTCCCACATCCACTATTTTGAAGGGCTTGGGATATAGTCCGAGGTACATGCACCCTCTACAATACAAATTGAACTACGACATGTGATGTTTCTGAATCTTGAGGTCGATTTGCTTATGTTATTGTTGTGAATCATCTTCATATGACTTGGTCTATTACTCCAAATACGTTCAACGTCATCAATTAATATACTCGTTCCGTTTCAATTTTTGTGAACCCATTTAACTGGGCACGAAGTTTAAGAAAAAAGAGATGACTTTTGAAATTGTGGTGTAAAATGAACCACATACAATTTGTGTGACTTTAAATCATTGCATAAAAGATAAATTGTTTCCAAATAAGTAAAGAGGTCATTCTTTTTGGCACGAATAAATTGAAACGGAGAAAATATGTATATGTTTTGATATTTTATATCCTTGAAAGGAAAAAATTACTCCCACCCATGGGTTTACCAAACTACACTATACGCAAGATGCAAACAGAGGACCAAGTCTCTTTTACTTTTCTGACGCTAAAGGTGGATCCTTTTTGCTTTTACTTACTTTAGAAGTAATTACTTCTCTTCTATAAATATTGACACTGCTTATGCCAAATTCTGCGTATCGTAATATGGTATTGTTCAAAGCAGTGTGGCATTCAGAACTAGGGGTGTACAAATCAAACCGGAAAATCGCACCAAACCGAAAAATCATAAAAAACCCGATTAGGTTTGGTTTAACTTGGTTTGGTATTGAATAAAAAAATCCGAACCAAACCAACATATAAATATATAATTTTTATATATATTTTTAAGACTTTATATTGAATTTTCTTTAAAAAATATTGAAATATTTGAGATCCTCTCGTGTGTTAACTTAGAAAGCGTACATTAACGAAAATTATTTTAGACAATTAAGAAAATAACTATCATATATTACTAAAAAATTCTCCCATTAGAATATTTTAATAGATCATATGTTTGTCAATATTTTCAATATTTACTAAACATATATTAACTTATCAAAACTTTACCTATAACTTTAACAAAGTAAGATTTGAACTATATTCATGCAACAAAAAAAAAACCCGAAAACCCGACAAAACCGAATCAATCTAAACCGATCCAATGTGTGAGACGTTCAAATTGGCTCATTAATTAGGGTAAACGTTTGCCACTAGCATGGACAACATTGGCACTATTTGAGGTGAATGTAGCCTTTTGGCTATGGTTCATCTGAAACTAAAAATTTTAACATAGGAATATAGATATCCTATAAAAATTACAAACATTAGATCTAAACTCATATTTAATAATACAATAAGTTAAATGTAAAGTTGAACTCATTACGTTTAAATTTTAAATTCAATCGCCTCTAACTATTTCTATCTCGGCGACTAACGGAGGGATAGTAGAAAATTTATATTCAAACGAGAAATTTAAGGAAAAAACATCAATCATTTGAAAATTTAGGGAATGAATTATTGAGAGCAAACAGGAAAATTGCAGACCAAACTTGGTAGAAAGGTCACAATCTGATTGTATGTGACAAAAGTAAAGGGTTCTAATTGTGAGTCTTTTCATGTTATGTCTTTAATGAGATGTCTTTTTCATAAATGGAAATCCATTAGAGGAAAAAGAATAACAATAATAACAATAATAAGATCCTAGTCACTAATCACTTTGGGACTATTTAGTTTGATACTCCATCTGGTCTAAAATAATTAGTTTTTCCAGATTTTAAAGAATGAATTAATTATTATTTTTTTACGTTGTTCTTGGAGTAAATAGTGTTGGAGTATGTGTTAGGAGTGTGTATGTGAAGAGATAGTAAATGTTAATATAGTCAATTTCATTGTTAATTAATGTTAAAATGTAAATTTCTTAATATGTGTGAAAACAATAAAAAAAATAACTTATTTTGGACAAGAAGGAGAGTAAATATTAGTAGTTGATTTGAACAGATCCATAATTACGAGTTTAGTTATTGTTACATGAATATTTATTTTTAGTGCTAATAACAAACTGCTGCTTCAAAATAATTTATAAACACGATATTTTGATAATAAAAACCAAACAAGTAAGATACGTTTCGTGTTTTTACCTTTTGGATATGCATTTGGTTTAGTACAGAAATCGAACATGATTAATTTATTTTTTAACTCTTGCTAATTTATTGGATACCTAACTTTTTTTTTCTTAAAACAAGCACTAAATACAAATTGAAAAGGACATTCCGAATTTTGTTTGAGAACTCAAATTTGAAAATAAAGCAGTTGTTAGGACATCCTAATCCATGTTTTAAAAAGTTTGAAAACATTTGTTTGAAATATTTTTTGCAATTTTCTAAGAAAATGTAGAAGATTTGATTTAAAGGACCGTTTCTTGCCTTTGATCCGACATGATAGCTCCCTGTAACTGGGAAGCAAATTAGGACATCACACATAACAATTATCACACCAACTCTATACATCAAACCATATTCATTTACTATAGTTAAGTGATTTAATGAGATTAGAATGTATATTAACTAAGAATGGCCAAATCTCATAAAAAATATATATATATATAGTTTGGTATAAATAAATTTTTACCATAGTGGAATTCTCATCCCGAATCTTACCATAGTCTCATCATTAAGACAACATTCTCCTTATATAGTCTTAATTAAGTCGTTGAACATCATAAGACTATCACTTGTAGACATTTGATTTATGTATTTTTCACCTATAGACATTTGATTTGAAAAGGAAAAGCAAATTAAAGGTCAAATAACAACAACAACAACAGATCTAGTATAATTTTACGACTAGGGTTTGAGGAGAGTAGTGTGTACGTAGCCTTACCTCTTATCTTCTGCATGTATAGGGGTTATTTCCAATAGATCAACGGCCCAGGAAAAGCAAAGTCACAGGGTAGTCGAAAAAAAATACAATAACAAATAAACCACAAAAAGAAAACAGAAATACGAAACAGTATCAACAACAACAAGATAACAAGAAAACACAAGCAACAAAATAATAGGTAATAATACAAATCTAAATATAAGAAAGTGCGAGAGTGCTATACATACTACAGGGAAGATAATGATAAACTCGCGAATAGCTACTAGCATTCTCGACCTCCACGTCTTCTTAATCAGTGTCATGTCCTCGGTAAGCTGCAGAGATGTGCCATATCATGTCTTATTACCTCTTCCCAATACTTTGGCCTGCCTCACCGTCTCCTCAGACCCACCAATGCCAACCTCTCGCTGCCTTATTAGGGTGTTGGACATCTCCTTTTTACATGTCCGAATCATCTTAGTCTCACTTCCCGTAACTTGTTTACCACGGAAGTCACTCTGACCATGTCCCAAAATATCTTGCCTTTTCTCTATTTTTATTTTCTATTTTTCATCATTTCATTTCGAATTATCTTTATAAAGTTGGCACCGTTCATAACTTACATATCTAAAAGTATCGGGTGTTCCTTATTTATTTCTGTTCTCTATGCCATAATTGTAATGAATAGTGAAATTGACGATAAGAGACTAAGGCCTCATTTGCTTGCACTTAATGGAGGTCTGGATCTTAATCATTCAGATCTTAGATGTTAAGTGTGTTTATTTTTTAAAGTTTGGATCTTAATTATTCAGATCTTAATCATTAAGTGTGTTTATTTTTTTTATTTCACATCCACTTAATGGGTCTGAAGAGGTTTGTATGATTAAAATCTATAGCAGAGACTTAATTTCGTTAAGATGCTATCATCTATATTCATTATTAACTGCCGCCACCACCAACCATTATCAACTACCACCATGCCGCCATTATCATCATTACATAGTCGCCACCATTATCGACTATCACCACTCACCATCTCCATCACTACCGTCATCATCATTCTCAACCACAATCAACACTTATTCACCCCAACTACCGCAACTAACTACCCCCTCACCATCAACAACCAGAGCCAGCACTGCCCATCATTATAACCTACCACCACCCACCACCCACCACCACCTTCCTCAATCACAACTACCACCACCCACAACCACCACCATCCTTAATCATAATCTCCACCATTACCAATCACCACTAGATACTACATTGAACCACCACCATCAACCAAAACTACCACTAACCACCGCCTCTAGTCGGCATTCACCCTTTATTCATCACCACCAACAACTATCATATTTTAAAAAAACTATATATTTTACTGATAGAATATTAGATTAATTACTATTTCATTTGAAATTTATGTTTATTAATTTTCAAATAAAGATAAATCTTATACATTAAGATGTTAAAAATCAAATAGTCTTAATCATTTAGTATTCAGATCTTAATACATAGCTTAATATTAAGTTGTGTTCAGATTCAGATGTCTTAATCTTAAAAAAAAACAAATGAGGCCTAAGCTCCGGTTTGGCCATAAGATTTGGGAGCTTTATTTCAAACTTATTTTTAAATATCTGTTTCTTTATCGATTTTAACAATTTTTTGACAGATTTTAAAAGCAAAATCTTCAATCCCCAAAACAACTTTTGAGTAATTTTTGAAGTTTTTGACTCACAAAATTTAATTTCAAATTCTTTGCAAGTAAAATGCATGTCCAAATAAAGTTGCAACTCTTAAAAATTATTTTTTATCTCATCTTCAAGATCTCATATTTCAAGTTTCAACCAAATCTATGTCCAAATGCTAGCTAATAAAACATTCAATTATTTTGGTATGTAAGTTAACTATAGGAATTATTTTATATATTGTTTACCCTAAAAACGGATAACAATTGAATTTATATGTGATTTTAAGGACATGTGATTTCACTTGGTACAAACTGAAATTATGCAAATTGATATTGAAATAGACTACAAAGAAGAATAAAAGCAAACCAAATGAGATGTATTGCTTTAGCCCTTGAGCTAAGTTACCCTTGAACCAAATGAATGAGCAAATGAGATATAAACAAAGTAACAGAGTATTGAGAGCTTAAAGAAAAGAGTAGTATATTGCTTTGTATTGCGTGAATATGATGTCTTTACGAATGATTAGACCCCATTTATATAGTAGGGGAGTCCTACTTATGGTACAATTCTAAATATAGTAAGAAATCTCATGATCGGCTAATTAACCGGCCTCATCTTAATACGTGCCGAGATTTTCGTTGTGATCCTTGCTCGACTACGGATATTTTGGCTTACCGTTATTTTATTAGGTAAACTTTCATCGGTCTCGCTCGATCTCCGTTCTGCTTGGTCACGATCTTGGCTGATCTCGATCATGGTCGGTCTCTGAATTACGGGCTCAACAATCTAACTCCTCACTAGGCTCGATATAGCATGAGGCTGAACCGTGGCCTATCATGATCAACCTCGATTAGTCATAAGAATGGCATGCCCATTCTGACTGTATACAGATAGTCCCCTCGTTTCTCGGAAAGAAGGTGATGAGAAATGACATAAATTCCTGAACTCCATCTCAATAGATAATGACGTCAGTGACGAACCCGATTATGGCGTAACCAGCGAAACGTCCTGTCAGTCCAGTCACCAAGGCATTAAATGCCTGTCAGGTGCTGGTCGGCCACTACCGGTTCTGAACCGTCACCTCCAACCTATAAGAACCTCAATCCTCTCTCATTCAAACTTTTACAATCAACATTTTTTCTGCTCTTGCTTTCAGAGAATTCCCTTACTTCATAACTTCCATACCCAAATTTCTTGAACCCTAATCAACAACATATCATCCTTACCATTTTCCTTGCTATTCATAAATGGCTAAAACTTCCAAAATCGTGCCGCAAAAAGAGGTTGCTTCTTCATCGCAGCCCGCTAGTGATGAGGTTGCGGTGGAGCCTCACCCCGAGGAATTCATTCTGACAGGGTGCCCAACCGTCACTGACTTTTAAATAGAGAAGACCCCCTCGGTGTAGGTCCGATGCGAGCCGATGTCGAGGTATATATGCACCGTTACCAAGGACATCCTCAAAAAGGTCAAGGAGGAGTGCAACTGGGTGAACAAGATGTGGTCGTTCCTTCTCCTGAGGAATCGATCACCACCTACGTGGAGGGATATATAAGTGTTTACATTTACCCCTTTACGTTCAGTCCCTTAGACCCCATAATTATCGCCTTCTGCAAAAGATACAATCTCACTCTAGGACAAATCCACCTTTCGCTCTGGAGAATAGTCGTTCTCCTCCGTTTCTTCAAAAGCAAGATCGGGGGATGTCCGTTCACCCTCGATCACCTCATGTGCCTTTACAGTCCCCGGCTCTATCGAGGGGGACTGATCAAGCTTGCTTGCCAAGCCAGTAGAGCCCCGTTCTCCAACATAGATGAGTCTCGAGATCGAGGCTAGATGGGCAGGTTTGTCCGAATAAGGACATCAGAGCTGATCCTCGCTGAAGACATTTCGTTCCCTGAAAAGTGGAACATGCAACGTAATCACTTTTACCTCGAATGTTGTGGGGGGGCGCTTGCCTATTCAGTGAGGCTCAAGACGCTCTAAATCGGGTAATCTTCGAGAGTCTCTTCCTTATTTCTTTTATACTTAAAATTGTAGATTATTCTAACATCTTCTTCCTTACTTGCAGGCCTCGGTGTTGCACCACGAAGCCTTTCTCAAAATTCAAGAGGAGCACAAGGCTGAGGTTCGGGGTCTTACCGAGAAAAGCGACACCCATAGGCTACTCAGTGAGAGGCTTCAGGCCGATTTGGTCGCGGCTCGGGACGAGCACACTGATATCGCCGAGAAAGTATTCTGAATACTTCATGATAGTGAAGATGAATTAGATATAACGACTAACTATCCAATTCTGAGTATCCAGCAGAGGCTCGAGCAGATCGGACGGCTCGACAAGCAGGTGGACGAGATACGAGCCGAGGCTGAAGCATTCAAGAAGAACATGGATATCTTGGCCTCGAAGAAGGAGACCGTCCAAGCACAATTGGATTCGGCTGAGACTCGGTTTCAAGCTGCAAAGAGAAAAACTCGGTGCAGGTCGAGAAGATCAAGGAGCTTCAGTCTCAGCTAGATTCGGCTGCCAACAAGCTCGAGGCGGATAAATCTGAGGTGGTTGCGGCCGGTATTAATGCTGATGAAAAGGTGACCCAATTCAAGGTCGACATCGAGGCCATCCAGACCAAGGCTAGGAGCATGATAGATCAGGCAAAATGGCAAGCTCGGAGGGAAGCCCTCGAGGACACTCAAGCCTAGGATTTCGACATCGTGGCCGAGGTCAAGAATGACCAAGCATAAGAAATCCGGGTCGGAAGTTGGCCTTCCCCGAGGAAGACTCCAATAGCCTAAGTGAATTTGAAGATGGGGAAGACCCCGAGGACGGAGATGCTGCCTATGATGGAGATCAAGCCTCTTAGGACTTAGCATTTTTTTTGTACTTTTTCTGAGGCTGTTTTGGGACGTTGTAAATTTGTTTGTACTAGGACGATTTGGCCCATGTAAAGAAAATCATTCTATATATAAATATAAAGCTTTCGTTTACCTTTCAACTCTTAAGTTTTTTACTTTGTTTTGTTATTTTTAATCACAGAAGTTGAAATGCCTTAGCATGAGACAATAAGGTTGTGTTCGAGGGTCCGAACAACCCTTGACTTCATTAGAGTTTTCGGGATTCGATATTATAGATATTTTTCCCATAAATGTCTTAAATTTTTTACTTCGCCCAGGGTAGCCTTTTAGAACCGGTTGTGAAAGCATTTTTTTTAAGACCTATTCTTGTTACGGATTTCGGACATCTCCGAGTCGCGTTAAATTGGTCATAGCCTTTTAATTCGGGATTTGCCCATTGGGCTCGTTCTCGCGTTCTATTCGGGCTTGCTCGAGATATTAGTCCCCAAGTGGGGTGGCCGTGGCCTTTAGAGATCGAGGAGTTGCCTATTAGGTCTTTTTTTCCCGAGGCCTTTGAGTTGAACGGCAGTCCTCGAGTGAGGGAGCGGTCGTTCATGTTTTGGTTAAGTATTTCCCTTAGGTTCGTTATAGTACGAAGCTCTTTAAGAGATGAAAAGAGGAAAAAAATTCAAACATCAGATGTTTTCAAGGAATGTTCTTCTCTTTATTATTGATCAAAATAGTCATGCATGCGTACTTGTTTAAGACAGGGCTCAAACAATCTATGTGGGCACGGTTCTTTCTGACCGTTTGGCCCTTACAATAAATCCTATCTATCGAGAACCTCCTTTATGAAGTAGTTTCCTCACTAGGGTTGATATTCGAAGATAATGTATATCCGAGGGTAGCCTCACCAGTATTCGAGGTTGATTGCAGAGGAACCTCGGATATTGTTGACCTTCGATGCCGATTCGCAATCGGGTTTAATTCTAAGTTAGCACTATCCATTTGCCTCGTTAAAAACCTGGCCGAAAAACCAATTTGGGACAAAACCGATCTAAGGAAAAAAGACTGCAACACGTGCTTTCAGACCTGAAGACTTCATTTCGTTCGCTGAAAAATCCAACGTCGATTTTTGTTGACCCCCTGCAAGTGTTAGTCTAAAACAAAAATGAAAATAGAAAAGGGTCATACCTTAGCAGTAATATTGTTTTATGTGTGATATGTTCCAATTGCTTGGCAGTTGTTCCCCATTCATCGTTCCGAGCTTGTAGGATCTTTTTCCGATGTCCTCGAGAATCTGGTACGGTCCTTCCTAGTTTAGACCCAATTTTCCTTTGTTTAGATTTCGGGTGTTGTGGGTGACTTTCCTTAGCACCAAGTCCCCGACGCTAAAATATCGAAGGTTGGCTCTTCGATTGTAGTATCTCTAGATCCGTTATTTTTGGGCGGCCGATCGGACGAGAGTGGTTTCCAACAATAATTCTAGGCTCGTATTCATGGCCTAGTTATTTAACTCTTTTGTTGCATCTCGGAACCTGATACTAGGTTCTCCAACCTCGATCGGTATTAGAGCTTCGGCGCCATAAACTAATGAGAATGGGGTAGTGATGCGAGACTAAAATGCATAGTTTAATATGTAATATACCTTACATTTGAGGTACGTTAATGATAAAAATACACTCTTTATGTGCTTAATGGAGTTTATTTCATGTGTAGGTGAATTGGAGATGGAAATGGAGCTAAAGGGATGCAAATACATCAAAAAATACGCGAAAGGAGACAACCGGGCAATAGTCGGGCGACAGAGCCCTACTGCCTGACCCTACCTAGCGTTAGCCAGGCGTTAGGGCTGAAACGCCAACCCTACCCTGGTGTTAGCCAGGCGTTAGGGCTGAAACGCCAGCCCTAGCCTAGTGTTAGCCAGGCCTTTGGGTCCAAACGCCCGGGGTTCCCAGTTTCGGCCAAATCCGAGTTTTGACGAGTTTAAGTATTTCCCGGTCGAAATAAAAGTCCCCTACATGTTTAGGGTTCGCCCTAAACATATAAATAGACTCCTAAAAACACAACTAGGGGATTCGGAANTAGAACCCGTTGGGGATGAATTCATTGTGATATTAATATATTTTGGTTGATTAATCTCTTTTTGTTCAACTACGTTCTTATTATAGTTGATTGAAAGGGCCCTTGATTAACTATTCCTATTTATTACATATCTACTTGAGAAAGAGTGCATATTTAGGTAATTTCTTGAACAACATCACACCTGGAGTATAGACGAAAGTCATAACCGCGGGTTTAGAGGTTAGATTAGAGATAACGATACCTCGGGTGCAATCTAAAGTGAACTGTATTGCGATCTAGCTAGCGTAACTTGAGAGAGTGCGTTTAGTAAATTATCATAATTACTTGAGAGAGATTTATGATAGTTAGAGCGTTCATGATTGACAGAGATAGCCAATTAAACTATAAGACATATCCAAGGAAGAATTCACCAACGGGGGAAACCATAACC
>ML387894.1:88482-122838 GCA_005239525.1 Nicotiana knightiana | reverse complement strand
GCCGAACTGGGGACCCTGGCGTTTGGACCCAAAGGCCTGGCTAATGCCAGGCTAGGGCTGGCGTTTCAGCCCTAACGCCTGGATAACGTCAGGCAAGGGCTGGCGTTTCAGCCCTAACACCTGGCTAACGCAGGGTAGGTCTGGTTGTTTGGCTCTGTCGCCCGGCTATCGCCCGGGTGTCTCCTTTCGCGTATTTTTCGACGTATTTGCATCCCTTTAGCTCCGTTTCCATCTCCACTTCACCTACACATGAAATAAACTCCATTAAGCACATAACAAGTGTATTTTTATCATTAATGCGCATAAAATGTAAGGTATATCACATGTTAAACTATGCAATTTAGTCTCGCATCAGTCATCCAGTCACAAAATCCCATCAATAAGGGCACGAACGGACATATAAGTCCCAAATACATGTGTTCACACAATCAAAATCTCAACACTCAAGCTTCAGACAAAACCCATCCTCAAGTCCTCCAGATTGGCCCATTATCAACATGCTAAAAAATCACATCTCATCCATGGAAATAACAAGCCGTCAATGCACGGCTGATACCGAGCGGTCACGTACGCATTTAAATACATGAAAGAAATTAAAAGAGTTACTCTTTTAGCTGAATAAATGGATTCGCGCGACAAGAATTCAAGAATGTGAGATTTCTCCTAAGGGTTCTGCAGCCTCTCGAAGATAAGTACAGACGTCTCTTTACTGATCCGCAAGACTCTACTGAACCTACTCATGACCGGTAAGTCCTATGTAACCTAGGCTCTGATACCAATTTTTCACGACCCCAAATCTAAACTGGTCGTGATGGCGCCTATCGTGATACTAGGCTAGCCAATTTACTGTGCATAACATAAGGGACTTTTCATTTAATTCAATAACATTCGATTAATCATAAAACTTTCCACTTTTAATATCTCACAAGTACGGATAATCAAAGGAAAACATCTAAACAATATCCCAAAACCCGGAGTCAACAGTCATGAGAAACTAAAAGGAACACAGAATCTGACACAATTTCCTTAATACAAAGGGTCTAGGAAATGTAAATAACAAAAAAATAGGAAGGATAAGGGTGGGGCTGCGAACGTCGTGCTGCTACCTCACAGTCTCTGACAAATGCTCCAACGAGGATGAATCAAATCTCACTCGGACCGGGCACTTGAATCTGCATACAAGATGCAGGGTGTAACGTGAGTACGCCAACTCAGTAAGTAACAATTATAAATAAGGACTTGAGTGCAGTGACGAGAATTTTGAAACCATGAAATTTCATAACATGAACACAGTGTAAATAAATGAATCAAATTAGGAATTCAGATTCTGAATACTTCTTGAAAACTGCAATTTCCCATTAAAATCTTGTATCAAACGTTTGTTCCACATTATAAATAGAGGCTTAATATAAAGAATACTGAAAATAGTAGTTTCATAAAAATAAGCCCCTGGGGCACAGTATCACTCACAAAAAACCCTCTCGGGCAAGCCTCTCAGCCACTCGTGACTCAACTCTCGTCAAACAGCACTCACACTCCGTACTCACGCTCAATAGGTACCATATAATAATCGTTGCGGCGTGCAGCCCGATCCATTAATAGTCGACTGCGGCCACTGGGTTGTACAGACTTCGGAAGGGCTCCTACAGCCCAAACGCTATATCACTGCAGCGCGCAGCTCGATCCAATATCGCTACGGCATGCAGCCCGACCTATATATCGATGCGACGTGCAACCCGATCTATATATATATATATATATATATATATATATATATATATATATATATATATATATATATATATATATATATATATATATATATATATATATATATATATATATTGTTGCAGCGTGCAACCCAATCCATATCATATAACGATACGGCATGCAACCCGATCCATATATTCTCACAATCAGGCCCTCGGCATCATTCAGTCATCAACCTCACTAGCCACCCGGGCGTTTCTGGAATGAGGACACTCAGCCCAAAACAATTTTTTTCATATGTTTTAAAATAGAGTAGTGAAACTGAATCAATAGTAAACAGGAAAAATCATGACTGAGGATATGCTTTCATATCAAAACTATGTGAGGACAATAGTAAAAATACTCATGAGGGTCCAAACAGGTCGGCATAAGGCCCCAAACATGGCTTACATCCCAAGACATAGAAATAATCTCTAAAATACGGAATAACATATGATTTCCATTCAAATACACAACTTAATATTCCCTACGTGACGGACCAAGTCACAATCCCTACCGGTGCATGCCCACACGCCCGTCACCTAGCATGTGTGTCACTTTATTTGTCAAAAAAATACGAAATACCAGGGTTTCATACCGTCAGATCTACATTTATAATCGTTACTTACCTCAAACTGGCCAAAATCTTAACTCGCGATGCCTTTGCCTCTTACTCGGCCTCCAATCGCTCCGAATCTACCAAATCAGTACCATATCATCAATATATGTTAAAATAACAAAACCCACGCGAAAATTATAAAATTTACTCAAAAATCCCGAAATTGGTCAAACCCGACTCCCGGTCCCACGTCTCGAAATCCGATAAAAATCACTACACTACAATCCTTATCCCCTCACGAGTCTATACTGTTACACCCCATGTTTTCGTACGTGAGAGTATGTTGTAAGTCAATTGATGTAAGCTAAGAAATAAGATTATATTTGGAAGAACATAAATTAAGTTAATCATGTTACCTTGTAGGTTACAAATATTTAATATCATGAATAATGAGTACCAAGAGGGTTGGAAAGCTTAGAAGCTAAACCAATCAAAGAACATAAGTTTCGTAGAAAGTAGATGAGTTTGGAATGTTATAACATGTACTTTAGGGTGACACTATGGTTCATTACATGATAAGGAGTTTATGCTATGTGTTATGTTTTTCGTATGATGGTCGTGTGCTACGTTTTGAAGTCAATCAAGTTGTGGAACAAAAGTTGGCAAAGGTCTTCACAAATTACATTCATAATGTGCTGAAAATTAGGTCAAATGTAACTGAGATTTTCTCCAAATATTCTTGGAATTATTGATTATCTACCAACCAAATTGAATATCTATGAGTCTAGTTTCAAATGCATTAAACTGTTCATCGATACGACATAGGAATAGAGAGATATCTGCAGTTTTGCGAGACTGTGCAGACATCATAAGTGACAAGTAGGTGGTTCACTATAGCTTTTTGAGCAATACATTTAGTGTGTTATATGAGGTTTTATTGGGACATAGTATATACCAAATTGAAGGTATTGGAATTTAGTTTCCAATGCTCTTAACCGTTTGTTCATAAAACATGCGTATAAAAAGATATAAGCGTCAGAAGATGGGTCAATGCTAGGGTGCCAAGCTAGCACCTCTTTGACTTTTCAAAAGTTGATATATATAAGTCTTAGGTTGGCTTTCTCTTCATTTGTCAACATAGCACGACCAGAGAGAACCCATAATAATATCCTTAAGCTCGCTTTTATGGCTTCAAAGAAGACTATCATCGCGGGCATCAAATCCAGAAGCGATAACATCAAAACGATCCCTACGACGTAAGTGTCATTATACAGCCTCTCTTTTTTCTTTGTAGTTAGAGTTTTGGAAAGTAATTCATAGTTATGAAATGTGTAATATCTGTATTTAAGTGTTTAAATATCAAGGAAGGTTGATAAATGTGTTTCCTAATAGTAAGAAATCATGGGACGGTGATCGGAAGCTGTGAGTTCGAGTTATTTGACTTATAGCAGACTGTTTTGTTGACTCTTTTGTGTTAGTGTTGGGCTGCATATTTCACTACTGTTTTGTGGATTTTTGGAGGAGTAAGGGTGTGTAGAAACACCATATATATGTAGGGTGGTGGGCTGGTCGTTCTTCGTAACATTTTCGGGTCGTTTGACACTGCTACGGTGGCCGTTTTGTGTATGAAGAGATTGCGGTGTGTTGGGCTATTTTGTAGTATTTTGTGGTGTATGTAAGGCTGGAAAATAATGTATATATGTTTTTGTTTTTGTGTTCTTGTGTTGTTGGTGTTATCTTGAATTTGGAGGAAGTAAGGATAATAGGGGAGATGCTGCCCGTTTTTATACAAAATAAGCTTGTTGTTCGTTGTGCGATCGTTGTACCTTTCGTAAATTAATGGTAGTATTATTATCGTTGTTGTAGATTAAGGTGTGAAGAGGCGAGTTCAACTTGGTGAGTGGAAAGATTGTGATAATGTATGTTAAGGCACTTCCTTCATTCTTTTGGCATGATCTAAAGTGAAACGAACGTAAACGATACGCTATTTCATATTGAATCTACTCCTAGCTACTAAGGTTGTCCATTTTGTTCTTTCCTTATAAAGTTATTCTAAGAAAGTATGTATGATCCTTGAGTCCTATTGAAGTTCATATTGATGGTATGATGTCCATAATGTTAATTGGAGGTGCAACTACCTTACGTCAGTCTGAAAGGTTTAGTGCGTGATTCCATGAGTCCAGCATGCATCATATATAATATATATTTTACTCTACCGAGCCACGCTATAGTCGGCCGGGTACGGAACCTATTGTGAAACCACTGATCAGTTGGGTTTACCGAGCTCCACGTGGTCGGGTACGATTCTACCGAGCCTTATGATGGCCGGGTATGTTTTTACCGACTCCTCTTCGGGGCCGGGTATGATATGATGATGATGCCCAGAGAGGCGGATGTTTTTAAAAGATTATGTATATACATGTATCACGCATTTCATGTCACTATCTCTCAGAGGCACTCAGATGCTACAGGTTGTATCTCATACATCTCTCTTTACATTACTGTTCTTAGTTATGTTTTTCTGCCTTACATACTCAGTACTTTATTTGTACTGACGTCCCTTTTTCTTTGGAACGCTGCGTTTCATGCCCGCAGGTCCCGACAGATAGGTTGACAGTCCTCCTAGTAGGCTATCAGCTCAGTGGAAGGTGTTGCTGCACTCAACTTGCTCCGGAGTTTCCTATTTGGTCAGTATGATTGGGACATA
Source organism: Nicotiana knightiana (assembly GCA_005239525.1). NCBI lineage: Eukaryota > Viridiplantae > Streptophyta > Magnoliopsida > Solanales > Solanaceae > Nicotiana > Nicotiana knightiana. The sequence continues at coordinate 117,823 of ML387894.1, read as the reverse complement.
CATTGACTGGTATGGCGGAGCCCAGTCCCAACCTTTTTTATGTTTATATACTCTTAGAGGCTTGTAGACAAATGTCAGATATATGGATACTTGTATGGCCTTGTCGACCTATTTTTTTGTTTACAAATGGTTATGTCAGCCTTATAGGCGAGTATGTCACATGTATAAGTTTCTATATCATGTTAGGTTGTCTAATGTCTAGCATTCCCTTATGTTTTATTTCGATTATGTCATGATGACCATTTTAGCACATTTACCCGTGATAGTATGATAAGAAAGATATGTTATGTTGGTACTCGATTGAGTAAGGTAACAGGTGCCCATCGCGTCCCATAGGTTGGGTCGTGACATATACATACCAACATCATCAAAATCGGACCCCAAATGGCCCCTAAAATCCCCAATTTATGCTCTCCAATTTCAAGCCCTAATCTCCAAAATTTTCCCCAAATTTTTCAACTAAAATCATGATTAAACAATGAAAGAATTGCCATAAACACAAGATACAAGGTCCAAGTAGCTTACCTCACTGAAAACACTTAATTCCCCCTTGAAATCCCAGCTCCAAGCTCCAAAATCCGTCAAAAATGGTGAAGAAATAAGTGAAAATTCGCGAAGGTAACCTTTTATTTGTCACGACCCAAAATCCATAAGGTCGTGATGGCGCCGGACATCATTGTCAGGCAAGCCAATCATTAGTTAGTTGAAATAATTTATGTTCTAACATTTATGAAAAGCATTTCCTTTCACTTGATTACATGTTAACTAAATAAAACCGGTTAAGTAAAACAATGGTTTGAATACTACACTTTAGCAAATATATCCCAACACATCCCAGAACCCGGTGTCACAAGTGCATGAGCAATTTCTAAGAATTTTACAATTTCTACAAAGCTTGTCCGAAATACATGTGGACAAGAAATTAAAATAATGTAATACAGTATGAGGGACACTCTGTCAGCTGCGGATCACCTCCGGATGATGCAGCTCGCATAAGTTCCCAATCCTCCACATCGCTATGAAAGTACATGTGTAATAAAATGCACAGCAAGTGTAGCATGAGTACAAAAATAACGTGTACTCAGTAAGTCGCCCGCCTAACCTCAGAGAGGTAGTGACGAGAGGTCAAATTAGACACTTGCTAAAGGTCAATTTAGAATATTCAAGTGTGACACAAAGCATGGTTATCATAGGCAATTTATTATGATCAGGAATAAATATTACAACTTCGTTCACATTTAACACTTTATATCTTCGTCATATTAATAACGATTAATCAACATGGGTGATTTAATAAAATAACAATTAACCAATGGGAAGGAACAACTTCTTCCAAAATCTTTTAATAACTTTAAATTTCTGTCATTTCAATTGACAACTTAAAATCCCAGACCAGTAATCAGGCAAAAATCATAGCAACTACGCAGTAAGTATCATGCGCAAGCAATGCCGAGGGTCGATTGGTGCGGACCAACAATAATAAACATTGCACTGCCGAAGGGTCGAACTGCTCGATCCATAGAAGCATCTATGCGCCCCACTCGCGAATCGATCATGTGATGCGGTTATACATAAATACAGGGTTATCCTGCTCGCGAATCATAAATGCGACTCAGGCACCCGTAGGTGCACATATTCACACAATAAGTCCACATTTTTATCAAGAAAGCATTTTCTCAGGAAAGTGGTAAAATTCTTCTTAAAGGAACACGAGAAATAACATTTAAATCTTTGTTTTAAAACTCATTTGCAAATTTTAATAATATTCAATAATATAACCTTATCAGGTATACATTTATCCACAGAGGAAATCAATTCTCTTTATAGATGATTAAGAAAATGAACTCTAGTCTTCTTTAGATATTCAATTACGATTTCGATTATATTAGCAGTTTAATATTACAGGTAGGATCACAGGTACAACACGTAAGGCATGCTAGTGGGTCCTAGACTACCCGGACATGGCATAATAGCAGCTACGCACGGACTCCTGTCACTCCATGTGTACGTGGCCCCCGAAGATAATAGCAAATACTTAATTAATTCCCCCTCACAAAGTTTGAAAGGAGACTTATCTCGCTCTGAAATTCCATAACCGGCCTCCAAGCCGTTCTGATGACTCCAAACGTCGCACAACGCTCCAAAACTATCCAAACAACGACAAACCAATGAAAATATACTCTAATATTTGCAACAATTCCAAATTATATAGTTTCCCAACTCTGCTCAGTGAAATGACCAAAATACCCCCAGGCCCACGTGCCCGGAATCTGAAATTTCTCGAAGATATATTCTACCTATACCTCCACTAGTTCAAATATACAATTTACTCTAAATTCCATGCTCAAATTCGTGGCTAATAATCCAAATTACCATTTTCTAGGTTTCTTCAATATTTTCCAAATTTTTCCACAATTTCATGGATAATTCCATGCAATAACCTTGTATTTAACTTAGAAACATCAAGGAACTACTTACCTAGTTATGCTTGGTGAAAAACCCCTCTTGAAGCTCCTCAAAGTCGACCAAACCAAAGAAGAAATGGCCGAAAACCCGTTTTTAAAACACTGCCCTGCCCAGTTCTGACCCCTCTATGCGATCGCATAGGCCAAACCTGTTGCCTCCTTAATTCCTCCTATGCATTCGCATCCAAACAACTGCGTTCGCACAGTCTAAGCCCCAGAAGCCCCCAAACACACCCCTTGTGCGATCGCACCACAACCCCTGCGGACGCACATAGCAATTCCCTGCAGCCTCAATTTTTCCTACTGTGCGATCGCACAACTACCACTGCGATCGCACAAGAAAAAATTCCATCCCCTCAAATTCCTTCTCCGTGATCGCACACTATGGGCCGCGATTGCATAGCTTAGCAGTGACACCAGCAAATAGAAGCAGCAGGTAGGGGAAAATGGTCCCAAACCACCCCGAAACACACCCGAGGTCCGTGGGACCCCATCCAATCACACGACTCAGTCCCACAACATCCCACGAACTTGTTCGAGGCTTCAAATCACATCAAACAATGCCAAGNAAACAACATCAAAACCACGAATCGCACCCAAATCCCAACTTTATGAACTTAGAAATTTCCATCTTCTACATCCGATGCCGAAACCTATCAATCACGTCCGATTGACCTCAAATTTTGCACACAAGTCATATTTGACATTACGGACCTGCTCCAACTTCCGGAATCGCATTCCGTCCCTGATATCAAAATTTCCACTTCCGGTCGGATTTCTCCAAACCTTCAAATTTCTATCTTTAGCCAAATGACTTCAAAATGACCGACGGACATCGGAATTCACATCCGATCGCGCTCCCAACTCCAGAATCACCATAAGAAGCTATTCCCAGCCTCGGAATCCCAAACGGACATCCGTAGAACTGAAATGCGCTTCAATCCAAACTTAGGAAATTCCTTCAAAATTGCCGACTTCTGCAATATACACCGAAATGCTCCCGGGTTAAAACCCGATCCGGACATACACCCAAGTTCGAAATTATCATACGAACCTGCTGGAACCTTCAAATGCTGATTCGGAGGTCACTTACTCAAAATTCCAATCTTAGTTGATTCATCCAACTTAAGGCTTCTAAAATGGAAATTTTCTTTCAGAACCAACTATAACCTTCCCGAAATTCAATTCCGACCACACCTACAAGTCATAATACCTGAAACGAAGATGCTCACGGCCTCAAACCACAGNGTCCTCGAACGTGCTATGAATTACTCTGGAGTTATCTGAAATCACTGATTAACACCTCAAGCACCTGCCCGTGCTACCACAACCCAGTTGAGCACATTAGCTTGATCAAATCTGAAGATTTCTTCTTTTATCCATATAATAAGCTCAGAACCTAGTTCCAACACTTGAATTTATCTGCCAGGCCTACTTCCAACATATAAACACCGTATCAACTACCACACGATATACCAGAACATGACTGCATACCTTTGCAGAATTAGCACCTTGCACCGCAAAGTTCATCATCTAACCCCAATTACGTTCCCTGAACCTTAATAGCCAAAATTCCACGAATCTGATACTCCCAATGCACCTCATGATATATATGCATACATCCCGCTATAATGCTGACGATACTACCACAACAGAGGAGATGTGTAGAAATTCATACCCAACTGCGGAGTTAACAAATCATTGAATACCTCATCTTGACTAGAATCATCACTTCATTATGAACCTGAATAATGGTATTTTTTATTTAATATACACTTCGCATAACCTTATCGCACTGATCCCTAATCCAAAAATCTCGTCTCACCCAGTATGAACTGCTCCGACAACAAATCACCCCAAACATGACCAACAGCCTCACATGTACCACATAGCGCCAATAGGGCATAACTCGAACATGATAGGTAAGAAATGACTCAGGAAGGGACTATTCAACTCACACAACTAATATGAACTTTTTCTCAGAAAATAGGAAGTAAAACATAAGAAAATAAATATAGGAACCTTATTCATCATCACACTGTTGTGGCGTGCAACCAGATCCGAATAACATACACGTGGCGACGTGCCACCCGATCCACACATAAAATTTACCTAAGAAGATATATATACGGAGCTGATTTGCTCACTATTACAAATTTCTGAATATTGATCATAAGCACACTAAGTGCGTAATACCATCCTGGGGAGACTGATAAAGTCGTAGGCTACAGAACTTAAGCACAACTGAGGTGCAATATATATATATATACACACTCTGGATCTCAAGAGCTATCCTGCTCACATAACACCCCCCACTACACGGGACCTCAACACGTAGGAAATTATCAAGTTGTTTCACAACTCACACGACACAATCATAACAACACATGAATTTGACAAAGATAGAACAACATCTGTTGTTCTAATACCTTTCCATGAAAAGCGCTCTACTGAAATGAACATGCCTGGCTCATACAGAGCACATAATCATATTTAAATCCATCCACAAACATCGAGTCTACCCTGCTCGCACCAAACTAAGCTAATAGATTTTACCTGTGTCCATATTAACCCACTATCCCTCATAATACGCAAGAACAACCATCATAGCCGGGACAACACCCCACAATCCACAACCAAATGAACTCAACAGGCATAAATTCTCAATTAAGCAATATTGCACTTCTTTAAACTCAGTCCAATTCTTCAATCCATTCAGTGACTACATGTCACACTTTACACAATCTTTTCGCGGTCATGCTTCCACGACCTTCCACACAAGGCAACAAGTCTGCACATCCATAACACCGACCACACTAAGGCCGCAAAACATATCAAGAACCCATGACCAGGGTACAAAGCCTCTTTCACTGAATATCAATCTCAGGTGACACTGAAGATAACACCAGCTTACTCTGAACTTTCAAATCACTTTTTCTTGCTCTTCCGAGCTCATGACATCCTTATCATCACCGAACCGTAATCTCGATTCTTACTCCTAGTTACATACTACTTACAGCACCTAACATGCCAATATGAGGTAGCGCAAGAATTCCATCATAACTTCTGAACCACCAATAGGGTGAACACTTCATCATATAGAAACCTTTTACTTAACTCAATTCAAGAGAACCGTCACAACACACGAGTGAATTCCCACAATCACACAACATGCAAATCCTTAAGTAGTAGTCTATACCACCATAACCCTTGTAGGATCCGCCTACACCTGACAGTCCATAGCACTCAAATGCTCCCACATGAAATACATTATGAAGGCCGACAAGGCCCGCATACACCGGCACAACTTTAATCACATCGAAGGAACTGATCACTGTTGTAAATGTGTCATTTAAACCATGGCTAATCAATCTATATTCTTTTAATCATCTTCAATTTCTTCAGGGATAAAAGCAATCTCCTTCAACTCATAGCAAACTCAACCCTCACTCATCTTCAGTGACCTTGATTCACGAGACTATGCTTCCTAAATCCCGCAACCCGTCTCATACCCTCCTGATGATCATTCTACAATCTGGAGTTTATTTCTCTCACTCCTCCAATACTATCCTGCATGCTGAAACATATCATAGAACATTCCAACCATCTTCCTTTTTCTCAGATATTACTCTACAAAGCTCGATTCTTGATCATACTGCTGCCTGAAACCCTTAAATGTCGAATTCTTAACTTTTGGACTCACTAGGACCTCTATTGACAGTCACCCACTCTGGTTGGCCCCGAATACAATCAACTCCAAGGCTCTTCTAGCACATACACAACCCATTTCGTGGAAACACGTGACCGAGTCACTATCCTTACAACTCGCCCATGCCTTAAGCATAAATTTTTAATCTTCCAAAGCCTAACCCTGGTCCGACAGGGCCAACTTTTGCACACATTCATCAAATCCCACGCACAATCACCATTTGACTCCTTTCCTTTAGCTGTAATAACTTGCCAACACGCCGACAATTCACAACCCTATGATAACATAATCCTGCAACCCAACTGCAGATGGTAGGACTCCCCCACTTAGCCCGAAGCTACTCCTTGCACGACTCTAGACCCTGCCGAGATCCTTTCTCATTTGATAACACGATCTTGCTCAACCAATCCGTCCAATTCTTCAAAATTCTTTTGCTATCACTCCCTAAATACTCAAATTCTCCAGCATCATTCACACATTCTGCCTCCTGCCGAATAGCCACTAGGACCCCTCATAGAGGCCTGCCAACCATGCCACCGCTAACCCTTTCACAGGAGATAACCCACCTATGGAAATCACCCGCAGACACCTTCCAACGACGCTGAAATGCACTCTCTGTGCGACTTCAATACCCCATCATACCCCTACTTCATTTACCAACTTTACGAGTCCGTCCGCTCCTCATGGACATCCATTAAATGTGCGATAATATCTTCAAATTCCAAGCTATGCTGTCGCTCCCCCAATTTGTGACTGCTCGACTTCCGCTTCTTACAACTGGCCTCCTAGAAATGGAACCACCGCCTACCCTCACTTCAGGATCATTCTCTGTAGCTCTCAAACTAGCAGATCACCACGACTTCAAGCTCTCCAAAGATCATCTTTCTCTAGCTGCCTTCATTATCAACACTTATCCGGTACTGAACCACCGCACCTCACGGTCTCTGCCAACCGCATTCTTCAATACTCCTTCTAAACACTCTGACCCCACGCAACCGAAGAAACCATAGCACCGACAAACTTAACAAATTCCATCAATCAATGACGGCGACTTCACGTCACATGTGCATATCCCACCTCACTTGAAGACACCAAGTCTTACTACTTTATCAACCCCAACCGGACCTTTCATAATCCAAATGCCTTTCCTATGCCGGAACTAAAATACCAAAATCTCGAAATCACACTCTGACAAGACCTCCCTTCAAACAATTCATCACCCCCAGCATAAGGGCAAGCATTCTATCATCATATCGACATCACAAGATAACCAATCACAAGCATCATCACTACCTGAGCATAGCCTTAACGCTCTCAAAAACACAGCTACTGAGATGAAACAACATATTAATCTTTTGCAGGGCAACGACAATAGCCTCAATCAACTTCCCAAGGACAAACGTCCCACACCGCACCCATAGCACTATTTCAATTCCTCAAATTCCTGATTCATAGCAAGGGTTTCGCGACGCGTAAGATTGAGTAGGAATAGACATAGGCATAAGCCTCAAAGGAAAAAAAATCCTACGATGAGGAAATCAAGAAGGGAAGTATTCCTAATAGCTATGCAGCCTCTCGAAGATAAGTACAGACGTCTCTGTACCGATCCGCAAGACTCTACTAGACCTGCTCATGACTCTTGAGACCTACGGGAACCTAGTGCTCTGATACCATGTTTTCACGACCCAAAATCCATAAGGTTGTGATGGGGCCGGACATCATTGTCACGCAAGCCAATCATTAATTAATTGAAATAATTTCTTGTTCTAACATTTATGAAAAGCATTTCCTTTTACTTGATTACATGTTAACTAAATAAAATAGGTTAAGTAAAACAATGGTTTGAGTATTACACTTTAGCAAATATATCCCAACACATCCCGAAACCCGGTGTCAAAAGTACATGAGCAATTTCTAAGAATTTTTCAATTTCTACAAATCTTGTTCGAAATACAAGTGGACAAGGAAATTAAAATAATGTAATACAGTATGAAGGAGACTCTGTCAGCTGCGGATTTCCTCTGGATGATACAGCTCGCATAAGTCTCCAATCCTCCACATCGCTATGAAAGTACCTGTGCAATATAATGCACAGCAAGTGTAGCATGAGTACAAAAATAATGTGTACTCAGTAAGTCGCTCGCCTAACCTTAGAGAGGTAGTGACGAGAGGTCAAATTAGACACTTGCTGAAGGTCAATTTAGAATATTCAAGTGTGACACTAAGCATGATTATAATAGGCAATTTATTAAGATCAGGAATAAATATTATCAACTCCGTTCACATTTAACACTTTATATCTTCCTCATATTAATAACGATTAATCCATATGAGTGATTTAATCAAATAACAATTAACCAACGGGAAGGAACAACTTCTTCCAAAATCTTTTAATAACTTTAAATTTCTTTCATTTCAATTGACAACTTAAAATCCCAGGCCAGTAATCAGGCAAAAATCATAAAAACTATGCAGTAAGTATCATGCGCAAGAATGTCGAGGGTCGAACAGTGCGGACCAACAATAATAAACTATGCACTGCCGAAGGGTCGAACGACTCGAACCATAGATGCATCTATCTACCCCGCTCGCAAATCGATCATGCGACGCGGTTATACATAAATACAGGGTTATCCTGCTCGCGAATCATACATGCGAATCAGGAACCCGTAGATACACATAATCATACATGCGACTCAAGAAAGCATTTTCTCAGGAAAGTGGTAAAATTCTTCTTAAAGGAACACGAGAAATAACGTTTAGATCTTTGTTTTGAAACTCATTTTCCAAGTTTAATAATATTCAATAATATAACCTTATCAGGTATATATTTATCCACGGAGGAAATCAATTCTCTTTCTAGATGATTAAGAAAATGAACTCTAGTCTTCTTTAGATATTCAATTACGATTTCGATTATATTAGCAGGTTAATATTACAGGCAGGATCACAGGTACAACAAGTAAGGAATGCTAGTGGGTCCTAGACTACCCGGACATGGCATAATAGTATCTAGGCACGGACTCCTGTCACCTCGTGCGTACGTATCCCCCGAAGATAATAGCACATACTAAATTAATTCACCTAGGGGGACAATTCTCCCTCACAAAGTTAGAAAGGAGACTTACCTCGCTCCGAAATTCCATAACCAGCCTCCAAGTCGTTCTGATGACTCCAAACGTCGCATAACGCTCCAAAACTATCTAAACAACGACAAACAATGAAAATATACTCTAATATTTGCAACAATTCCAAATTATATAATTTCCGAACTCCGCTCAGTGAAATGACCAAAATACCCTCGGGCCCATGTGCCTGGAATCCGAAATTTCTCGAAGATATATTCTACCCATAGCTCCACTAGTTCAAATATACAATTTACTCTAAATTCCATGCTCAAATTCATGGCTAAAAATCCAAATTACCATTTTCTAAGTTTCTTCAATATTTTCCACAATTTCATGTATAATTCCATACAATAACCTTGTATTTAACTTAGAAACATGAAGGAATAACTTACCTAGTGATGCTTGGTGAAAAAACCCTCTTGAAGCTCCTCAAAGTCGACCAAACCAAAGAAGAAATGAGAAGAAATGGCCAAAACCCCGTTTTTAAAACACTACCCTGCCCAGTTCTGACCCCTCTATGTGATCGCATGAAAGCCTATTCGGTCGCATAGGCCAAACCTGCTGCCTCCTCAATTCCTCATGTGCGTTCGCATCCAAATAACTGTGTTCGCACAGGCCAAGCCCCAGAAGCTCTCAAACACACCCCTTGTGCGATCGCACCGCAACCCCTGCAGTCACACATGGCAATTCCCTGCAGCCTAAACTTTTCCTATTGTGCGATCGCACAACTACCACTGCTATCGCAGAAGACAAAATTCCAGCCCCTCAATTCCTTCTCCGCGATCGCAGACTATGGGCCCTGATCTCATAGCTTACCAGTGACACCAGCAAACAGCAACAGCAGGTAGGGGAAAAATGGTCTGAAATACACCCAAGGCCCCCGGGGCCCCGTCCAATCACACGACTCAGTATAACATCCCACGAACTTGTTCGAGGCTTCAAATCACATCAAACAACGCCGAAATCATGAATCGCACCAAAACTCAAACTTTATGAACCTTGAAATCTCAAATCTCCACTTCCGGTCGGATTTCTCAAAACATTCAAATTTCTATCTTTAGCCAAATGACTTCAAAATGACCTACGGACATCCGTATTCACTTCCGATCGTGCTCCCAACTCCAGAATCACCATACGAAGCTATTCCCAGACTCGGAATCCCAAACGGACATCTACATCACTGAAATTCACTTCAAGCCAAACTTAGGAAATTCCTTCAAAACAGCTAAGTTCCACAATATACGCCGAAACGCTTCCGGATTATCCAAAACGCGATCCGGACATACGCCGAAGTCTGGAATCATCATACGAACCTGCTGGAACCTTCAAATCTTGATTCGGATGTCGTTTACTCAAAATTTCAATCTTAGTTGATTCTTCCAACTTAAGGCTTCTGAAATGGGAATTTTATTTCCAAACCAACTCTAAACTTCCCTAAATTCAATACCGACCACACCCACAAGTCATAATACCTGAAACGAAGTTGCTCACTGCCTCAAACCGCTGAACGATGCGCTAGAGCTCAAAACGACCAGTCAGGTAGTTACTTATAGGTTCTGCCCAGCACTCTCGCACCTGCGACCCCAAGACACGCAACTGCAGGGCCGCACCTGCGGAAAATCCCTCGCAAGTGCTGTTTTCACTTAAAAACCAAATTTTGCATATGCGGCCTTCTTCACGCACATGCGGGATCGCAGGTGCGAGCCAACTTCTGCACCTGCGCTCCCAGGCCAGACTCCCTAATTCTGCATCTGCACATGGTCGTCCGCACATGCGCCTTCGCACCTGCGGCTCCACGTCCGCAGGTGCGGCCACACCAGAAGGCATGCACCAGCAGCCAATTTGCTGCATTTTTCCAACTTTAACTTCCGTTAGCCATCCAAAAATCATCCCGAGGCCCTCGGGACCTCAACCCAAAGTACTAACAAGTCATATATCAATATTTCAACTTAGTCAAACCCTCAGAACACTCAAAATAACATCAAAACACCAAATTAATCAAAAATTCAAGCCTAAGGATTTCTAAACTTCCGAAATTCGCCAACGATGCCGAAACTACTCAAACCACGTCCAAATAACCTTAAATTTTGCACACTCCTCCCAAATGAAAATATGAACCTATCCCAACTTCCGGAATTCCATTCCGGCCCCGATAGCTAATTTTCCACTGCCGAACGGAAATCGCCAAAAATCTAATTTCGCCGATTCAAGCATAATTCTACTCCGGACCTCCGAAAAACATAAATGAGCTAAACAAGACAAAACGAAGCAGAAATGGGGAAAACGGGGCTAAACTCTTGGAACGACCGGCCGATTCGTTACAATTTCAAATATTACTTGGAGACTGACTCATTCGTCTCCTCTGCCCGGTGCACCTCGACCGTCAGTTCGACCTTCTCTACGTACACTTCCCTCAGGGTCTGTGCCTAAGTATGCATTCAAAGCAACATGCAAACTGACATCAACCGGGTTGTCGGGCGGTGCTTCTCCGAGGTCGGCCTGCGGCACCTCGATTCCTGGAGCGTTAACATTCTCGTTTTCTCCGTGGAGTCCTAGGCCATTCTCTCCGTGTGTAGATGCGTTTTGTGAGCTTGACATGATTCGACCTGAAAACAAAAATACTTGACAAGTACAAGTGTAAAATAGTGTGGTTTACCAGAATTAGCACTGAACGATCACTATTATCCTTAGCCCGACGATGGGCGCCAAACTGTTTACCTCGAAATATGAGTAACAATTAAAATTATAATGTGATTTTAAGGATACGTGTTCTGATTCAATACCAATTGATAAATGACATATTAGATAAATGGATTGAACGGTAAAGATAAATCAAACCGGTGTTGCAGCGATATATCGACCTCTATTATGAATAAGCTCGAGATCCGATGTTAAGAACAATAAGAACAGTAGCAAAAAATGTAAGCGAGTAAAGAGCAGTGTATTATTATAACTCAGTAAGCGTGTGTGATTACAAATGAACATGATTCCTCTTTATATTGTATAGGAATCCTAAACAAGGTACAACTCTAATTTCGAAAATAAAATCCATGATGAATGTCAATAACTGTTAGCGGTTTTGTCGCTCCCGAGATCTATGGTCGATCGCTGATATCGATGTCGGTCATGCCCGATCTCGATCCTTTGGAGTTCGTATCTTCGAGCTCGAGCTCACTTTATTATGAGCTTAATCTCGAGGCAGTCCCTCAATGTCATAAAATCGGACATACTTAATTTTAACCGTATACGCTATGCATCTCTAGAAAACAATAGATCTAGAATTAGGTGAACTTATTTTTACTTGGAGAAATATACTAATTTCTTGGTAGAAGTTTCTGGATCTAACTATGTTAATTAAGCCTAAAACAACTATTTTTCCTTTTCTTATCTATATCGGAGATGGGAAATCCAAATGGAACTTCAAATTATGTAGCGCTTCATTTAATAGGGGAGGCCCAAAATTTGATATTAAAAAAACACTTCAACAAATAATTTTAAAACAGTGCTATGATTATTCTAGGGAGCCTGCTGTCCACGAGGGGACTATAAATTAAGCTCTTTGTAAGGCGATTAAAAGGTGACTTAAAACATCAATAATTATCAATTATTGTTTTAAAGTTTTAAAAAGCCTTCTAAAAGCTGGCAGAATAAATTAATTGCGTCGCAGCCAAATAAAAGACATAGGTCGGCAAAAACGCGAGCATCACTTATTCTAAATAACGTAAGTAACGCTACAATTTAGGATAGATTAGGTGTTGCTTAATAATTAAATAAAGAGAGATTGCTTTCACCCAATCTAAGAGTAATAATTGAGCTTGCTTGCAAGAAAACATTTGTTGCCCAAGGAATCAAGGATTAAAGAATAAATTAGTATCGGAACTGTGGGGATGCACCGACACTAATCATGTCAAATATTTGAGTTATTTAAATTATATATAAATAATTTTAAAATTTAAACTTTCTCGATAAATATCGATAATCACTGTATATTAATTAAGAAATACTAAATGAAAAAGATTAATCATTTCTCAAATCTCCTAGTTATAATTCTATTTCCTTTTTTGGTACCTTTTTTGCTGGTGCATTTGATCCTAAAAATAGTCATAAAGCAAATAATAACTCATATTTATAGCAAAATAATCAAAGGTTGAGACTATGAATGACTCTTTGGATACGACCTGACTCTTTTACTACTTCTTGAACTCTTATTTGATGTGTTGATATCTTTCAAAAAATATTTCTATTTTAAAATTTCAGTTTCTAAAGGTTTATTTTTCAATAATAATTATTTTTGAATAAATATAAGTTAAAATAATATATCCTTAATTCAAAATTCATTTTTGTCGGCTATCTAAAAATTTTAAAAATTCTGTAGCTAGTGAATTTTTTTTCCAGTATGACTCTATTTTGATATTTGACATTAACCATGTAAAATATTTGAGTTATTTGAATTATATGTAAATAAATTTAAAATTTAAACATTCTAGATAATAATAGACAATCGTGAGATATTAATTAAGAAACACTACATGAAAAAAGACTAACATTTTTTCAAATCTCGTAGTGATGATTTTATTTTTGCATCATTCTCATTGGTGTCATTGGAACCTAAAACTTTCCACAAAAGCAAGAAATAACTCGTATTTATGGCAAGGCGCAAAGGTTGACACAATATAAACGATTCTTTGGTTAGACTTGACTCTTTTAGTACGACTTGAATTCTTATTTGGTATGCTGTTATCTTTCAAAAAAAAATTTGTTTTGAAATTTTGATTTCTAAAATTTTATATATTTTCAAGAATGATTATCTTTATAATGATGCAAGTGAACATAGTATCCTTAATTTAAAATCCACCTTAATCGGCTACCTAAAATTTTAAATGATTCTTTAGCTGGTGAAACTTTATTTCAGTATGACTGCATTGAGTTTATCGATATCTCTAGCCACATATTTTGAATTTTGAATATCCTATGTATAAAATTTTTTTGTTCTTTAAATCACTAAATATTAAATAAATTTATTATAATTATATAACATTGTATATATTGTGTTAAAATTGCCAAGTAGTTTTTTCTCGACACCATACTTGACTTAACCTCAATGCAAACTACTCAAATTGCATTTAAGTTTAAATATCATATAAGTTTGTTAGTAATAGTGATTTTTTAAAAATGACACACAATCTAAAATAAAAAAAATTCTAATATATCCTTATTTTATAATCTATGTATTCGAGTTGAAAAAAATATTTGAATCGATGAAATTAGCTTCAAAAATTTTTATACTCAACAAAGATGAAATAGAAGAAGAAATTCATTGTCGTCTCTTATTTAAGTTCAACGCATCCATGCGTGGTTGAAATTCTTTCATATATTTCTTTTTGTTTTATCTATCTAACTTAATAGGTGTTCACCCAATGTGATGACCCAAGAGGTCATCCTGTGAAAATTTAGCAAAAACTGTATTTCGAGGCCCCGAAAGCCTTCGTTAATCTCATCTCGATGTGCGTGCACAGTCCGGGCGCGTAGCCGAGAAGCCTTTATGTGGAAATGTGTTAAACAGTTGAATTTACGATAATTAATTGAATAAAGTTGACTTTGGTCAATATTTTTGGTAAACAGACCCGGACCCATGATTTGACGGTCCTGGGGGGTCCATAGGAAACTATGGGACCTGGGTTTACGCCCGGAATTGAATTCCGAGGTCCCAAGTCCGAGAAATAAATTTTTAAAGAAAATTATTTTCTCTAAATAATAAAGACTTTTGAAAATGAACTTTGATGTGAGATCTTGTTACCGAGCCCGTATTATGATTCCGGATCCCAGAACGGGTTCAATATGTGTTATGTGAGTTGTCTGTAAAATTTGGTAAGAAACAGACTTGGTTTGATGTGTTTCGGATCAAAAATGAAAATTTTGATAGTTTATGAAGTTTGAGGAAATTCCATGAATTTTTTTGAGTTTAATTCATTGTTTTGATGTTATTTTGGTGGTTTAATTACTCGAATAAGTTCGTAGGATGATTTTGAAGTCGTGTGTATATTTGGTTTTGAGCCCCGAGGGCCCGGGTGAGTTTCGGGTAGGTGTCGGGATGCTAAAAGGTTGAAAAATCTGGTGTAAATAGGATGTTGCTGGTGCTTGATGCTTTGTTCTATGCGATCGCGTAGGGTTAGCTGCGATCGCATAGCTTTAAGTGAGGGGGGGTCAGTTTCCTCTATGCGATCGCATAGAGCTGTCCGCGATCGCATAGGGGTATAGGAGGTCCGGGTGGGGGCTGGCTAGGTACCCTGTGGGATCGCATAGACTCGTTCGCAATCGCATGGGGAGGGGTTCCTTGAGTTGTGGGATCGCAGGCCCCTGTTCAGGATTGCGGTGCATTAGAAGCAGACCTCTATGCGATCGTACCCCTCTCTTCACTATCGCATAGGCTTATTTCGTCCAGTCATTTTAAAGCCTTAAAACAGAATACCCATTGCGGGAATTTCATATCTTTCACCATTTTCTTCTTCTCTACTCTTCTTAGGCGATTCTTAGGAGACCATTCCACCATAGCTTCATAGGTAAGTGTTCTTAACTCTAATTTCTTTCATTTTCTTTCATCAATCACTAGATTCTAGGTCTAAAAACATGAAATCAAAGGTAGAAATTGGGGGTTTTGGGTAGAGTTAGGGCTTTTGGAATTTTTGGGAATCCAACCTCGTTTAGGGGTCGGATTTCAAAATAAATTATATATTCGGGCTTGTTGGGAAATGGGTGATTGGGTTTTGGTCCGGACCTCAGGTTTGGACCAAGAGGGCCCGGGGTCGAATTTTAACATTTTTGGAAGAATTATGGGAAATGTATAATTAGGCTTTGGGATTGTGTTATTGAATAATTATTGATGTTATTAAGTCAATTATGTCTAGATATTATCGTTTCAGAGTCGGATTCAAGAGGAAAGGCCGTGATTGAGGCTTGAATTGCATTCTTGGAGCCGAGGTAAGTATTTGGCCTAACCCTAGCTTGAGGAAATAGGTATAGAGTCTTATTTTTTATGTGTAATTCGTGTCCAACATATAGGTGAGATGAGGAGTACCTATATGTTGTGGTCAAGCATGCCCGTGAGTCGAATTTTGATGAGTTATTTAATGTTCTTTGATATTCTCTGTGCCGTGAATTATTGGGAACCTTGGAAGTGGTATCTTGAGGTTATTTCATGACATAGAAAGTTATTGATTATGTGTTCGGTCGAGGGTTTTACTGTTGACGTTATAATTCTGAGTGAGATTGGTTATAGCTGAGTCCCTTGTTGGGACAATAGAATTTTGCTGATTATTTTCGTACACTTGAAATGTCGTATTGTCTATCTTTCATATCAATTGTTGCTTTATATTTATTTATGCACGAGGGGACATTCCGTGCCGAGTGATATTTATTTATGCACGAGGGGACATTCCGTGCCGAGTGATTATTATTTATGCACGAGGGGAAATTCCGTGTCGAGTGATTATTATTTATGCACGGGGGGACATTCCATACCGTGTGATTTTGGGGCTATGCACGAGGGGTCATGCTGTGCTTTCTCCTGTCTATTTTACTTTTTTTGAGTTGTTATTTCCTGTTTTACTTCTACATTTCCGTTAGTACTTGATTCTACTGTGTTAGTAATTGTTGCCCATTTTATCCCTAGCATGTTCTTCCCCGTAACTGTATTTCTTATTTATTTTTTGCTATACTATTGAACTGCACAGGTACAATTTGTTGTCGTGTCCTAGCCTCGTCACTACTTCGCGGAGGTTAGCTTCGGCACTTATTCAGTACATGGGGTCGGTTGTACTGATGCTACACCTGCACTTCTTTAGTTGTGCATATTACCCAACCCGACGCAATGGACATCGTTGGGGGAGTGTCCTTCAGTCCATTCCAGATGACACCGAAGTAGTTCCGCATGCGTTCGTGGATCATGGCGTCACTGTCTATCTTTCATTCTGTCATCTATGTGTTTCCAGACAAATATATCATCTTATTTCAAACTGTTGTTTTTAGCTAAATCTTAGACTGGTTCGTTAGGTTGTGACTCCATTTCTGGGTTTTGTACTTAAAGAGATTTCTTCGTTATTAGCTATTGTTATTTAGATTTTGTTAATGCTTCCGCAATTTATATCAATTATCTAGTCAGTGTTTGTTACTTTCACTTGTTAATAAATCAATTCAGTGAACACGTTGGCTTGCCCAGCGGGTGCAACGTTAGGCGCCATCACGGCCTAAAGGTGGGATTTCGGGTCGTGACACCCAACCACTTAAATTAAAAAATTGAAGAATGTATATTTTATATATAGTCATATATAATATGTGTATAATTGTATGTTGTCGGGATATCATCTATGTATATTAGCTATAAGAAGTAAGCAATAAATCTGGTCGGATATTTATGTAAATATTCCATGAGATTTGATTTCATGATTTTATCCATGATATGACTTCTATTATAATAATTTTAAAAACTCTCTACTAAAATTCAAAATATCTTACATTTTTATTCATAAAATTACATTACATTTCAAAATATAATCCCATTTTGGATAATTTGTTTACATTTTAAAAAAAACATAGTTTACGTCATACCAAATTTTTTATAAATATACTTTTAGTTACACTTGAAAATCGCTATAGAACTATCAATTAAAAACCAATATCCCTCTTGTTGAATTCAAGAAAAAAAAAATTTCACATAATCTAATGATTCAAAACTAATATTCTTCAACTAAAAAATATTATATCATTGTAATGTTGGCTTGATTGCAACTAAATGAAGAGGTTTCAGCTTATACCCTTAAATTCTTAGAAGGTGCTAAATTGAAATTAATGATAGCAATTGTATAGCCAAAGTTTTGTTATTTGTTTGATGTCCATTTATATAAATTGACTCTTCAAAATAACATTCTTCAAAAAGAAAAAAATATTTTTTTTAATATTGACTACTTTTTGTGATGTTTCTTTCTCCAGCATGTATGTTTACTTCATTATATATGTAAGTAAACTTTTATTCAATTTTTAAACTCCTTTTTATTATCTAGATAAATATAGACGTGTATGTAATGGTAAAAAAGAGCTTCATACGTGTAATAAATCTTGATGATTCAGCAGTCTACGTGGAGCAATGAAGACACGACAGCTGGACGGGACTCTATGAAGAGGTATGAGGCAAAGAGGCACCATATCACACCCACGAGTTAATTAGCTACGGAAGTCTCAACCTAATTGAGAAGATGAAGAGACATGGTCAAAATGTATCTGGGCAGAACAAAGGGTGGATTCAGAGATCTTCAATTAGTGATCCACATGTTACACGACATTCACGCAACAGTTACAATTACTCATTGTAACGTTACATTAATGTCATAATTAGTCATTAATGCTCAATCGCTGAAAAGGCAGACATTATATTAAGAAATTCCCTATATAAGGGAGTAAAATATAACCTGTAAGGGGATCACCCGAACTACTATTGCAATATACTTACTTTTTGTGCATCTTACTGCTTTCTATTTACAAGTTTTCCTACAATTATAATCTTATTCTTTGGTTATCAGAAACCCGTGTTCTTCTTAAAATAGCTTTGGGCAAAGAATCCAGTTCTTTGGTTAAACAAATTAGTTCCGTTACCGGGAATCTGATAATCTTTGTTTGCTTTTCCAGCGATATCCTCTGAACTATGTCGAACTCCAACGACAACAACCAGCAAAGGAATGGAACCCCAGTTCCATCTCCTTCAGGAACCCCACGTGGTTCAAGGGAACAATCCTCAAAAAGATCCAATAACAACAATGATAATAATAATCAAACGGTGGAACAAGATCGAGTAAAGCAAATGATTGCAGAGTATGCGAGCCAAGCTTTGCAAAAATTTGCGAGGGGATTACCGGCAGCGTTACCTGCACCACCGACACCACCCCCCAATAATACCATCACCATGGAAAATCCTCAATCTGGGTTGGCGAACTCAGAAAGGGGAGATACTTCTAATGAATCTCTCAAAGTAAGACCAGGTATGACTAATAACTCTGAACTACAAAATTTACTGCTAACCATGCAGAAACAGATGAAGGAGCAGAACGATCGTATCGAACAAATTCCTGGAGTACCGCCTATTATCAAAGGCATTGATGTTGATAGGTATTCTCAACAACCTTGGAAGCCAAGTGCGGCACCCTTGCCTATACCCAAGAAGTTTAAAATGCCTGACGTTCCCAAATATGATGGAACAACTGACCCACGTGATCATGTGACTGCTTTCACTACTGGAGTAAAAGGCAACGACTTAACAAAACAAGAGATTGAATCAGTCCTTGTCAAAAAATTTGGGGAAACACTTACCAAAGGAGCCCTAACCTGGTATTCTCTTCTCCCTGAAAATTCTATTGACTCTTTTGCTGAGCTTGCAAATTCATTTATAAAAGCACACTCTGGTGCACAGAAAGTTGAGAAAAGAATGGAAGACATATTCAAATATAAAACAAGGAGACACGGAACTACTTCGTAAGTTTGTAGAAAGGTTTCAACGAGAAAGAATACAATTACCTAGGGTGCCTGATAATTGGGAAGCCATGGCATTCGCAAGCAACCTAAACGATAAAAGCTCAGAAGCCACGAGACGACTTAAGGAGAGTCTAAGAGAATTCCCCGCTACAACATGGAACGATGTATATAACAGGTACAGTACTAAACTCAGAATAGAAGAAGATATCATTGCTCGTTCGAGAGATGAAGATCATTCCAGATCCAGACGTCCTGAATCAGATAGAAGATCAGGTAAAAACAGGTACGATCCTTACTTAGGACCCTCGGGACGTGATATTTGTCCCAGAGTCGAAAACACTAGGTCAGACTATAGACCACCAGGAAGAGACGTAGTCTCATCCTCATCTAGATCCAGAAAAGATCAAGATGAACGACCTAGAGGTAATACCCGAATTGGGGATCATACCTTTAATGTAAGTACTACTGAACTTGTCTCAATATTGAGGAACATGGGAGACAAGGTTAAGTGGCCCAAAGAGATGCGATCAAATCCAAATAGAAGGAACCCAGATCACTGGTGTGAATTCCATAACGATCATGGGCACAAGACTGCGGATTGCAGATTTTTACAAGGTGAAGTAGAAAATATATTGACACACGACTATTTAACAGAATTGTTTAGTGATAAAGGTAAACAGGCATATATGAAGAACAGAAAGGAGCCCCCAAATCCTCTTTCTCCAAAACAAACCGTCAATGTGATACACGGAGGTGAAGAAGTAAACAGAGTGGTCTGCAAAACGACCACAAAGTTCACAATTACACATGGAAAACGGGTTCGTGAAAATCTGGAAGCGGATGATATAACCTTCGATGATGCAGATATCGGCGGATTAATGCTTTCTCACAATGATGCTCTGGTAATATCTTTACTTATTCATGACACTAACGTAAAAAAGGTGTTGATTGATCCAGGTAGTTCAGTCAATATCATTTTGTTAAGAGTCATGGAAGAAATGCTATTGGGGAATCAAGTAATTCCAAGGACACGAGCCATATCAGGGTTTGATAACTCTACGGTTATAACAAAAGGAGAAATTGAGCCTAGCACTTATGCTGAGGGGGTGATCAAAAGAACCAGGTTCCAAGTCATCGATACTGATATGGCTTATAACGTAATCGTGGGAAGGTCATGGATCCACGACATGAAAGCAATACCCTCCACCTTGCATCAGGTAATTAAATTCCCCTCTGAATGGGGGATTCAGCAAATTAGAGGCGATCAGCAAACCGCAAGAAATATAAAATCTGTGGAACACTACAACAAAAAAATAGAGGTGGAAGAATTACTAGATAAGGGAATCTCCCAAGCGGGTAACACCCCCCAAACAGGCATGGAAGAAATGACTACCCAAACAAGTACGGAAGGTATTATTGCTAAAACAGGTACGAAATAAAATACTTACGAGAAGGAGAATCAAGTTACCACAGAAGGTTCATTAGACCACATGGATGCAGATTCCAAATCGGACATCATTCATGAACCGGAGGAAGACGAGCATATCAAAACAACTACGGAAGAGCTCGAAGTTGTTCCATTGTCTGAACAAAATCCTGAATAGAAAGTGTATATAGGCACGAGGTTGGGTCCCAGTCGAAGAGAAGAAAAGAAAGCAAGGACCATTCAAGAACCAAGTGATTGACGAAGAGGTACAGAAACTCTTGAAGATTGGTTCGATACGAGAGGTATAATATAAAGCTAAATCTAGAAAAATGAACTTTTGGAGTGCAATCAGGTAAATTTTCGGGTTTCCTTGTATCGGACAGAGGAATAGAGGTAAACCCCGCTCAAATTAAAGCTATAGAAGAAATACCTGATATTTTAACAAATAAAAAAAAAGTTCAAAGGCTAACAGGGAGAATAGCAGCTTTGGGAAGATTTATTTCTAAGTCTTCCGAAAAAAGATTTAAATTCTTCTCAGTTCTCAAAAAGAAGAATCAGTTCGAATGGACTGAAAAATGTCAGCAAGCCCTCAAGAATCTGAAGAGTTACCTATCGAAATCACCGCTGCTTTCAAAGACAAAAGAAGGGGAAAGATTGTACATCTACCTGGCTATTTCAGAAATTGTTGTAAGTGCAGTACTGGTAAGAGAAGAAAAAGGTAAGCAATCACCTATCTACTATGTAAGTAAAACTTTGCTAGATGCTGAAACTAGATATCCACATCTGGAAAAATTAGCCTTAGCTTTAATAATGGCATCTAGAAAATTACGACCATATTTTCAATGTCACCCAATCACCGTTGTGACTTCATATCCTTTAAGAAATATTCTGCATAAACAAGAATTGTCAGGAAGATTAGCCAAGTGGGCCATAGAATTAAGTGAGCATGAAATAATCTATCAGCCTAGGACTGCAATCAAGTCTCAAATACTAGCTGATTTTGTTGCTGACTTTAGTAATAGAATTATCCCTGAAGTACAAAAAGAGTTACAACTTTTTAACGGTGCTAATCCGGGCCTATGGATCCTATTTACCGATGGCTCCTCAAATATAAAAGGTGTCGACTTAGGCATAGTCTTAATATCACCCACGAGTGAAAAGACACGCAAGCTATCAAGTGTTATCCTATAACTAATAATGAAGCAGAGTACGAAGCTGTCATTGTAGGACTTGAACTCGCACGGGAACTCTCAANAGGGGACTTACATCGCTCGAGAGACTAGAATGCAACAGTATCTTGAAAAAGCACGAGAGCTCGTGAGACAATTCAAAACATGGAAGGTAATGCAAATACCTAGAGAGGAAAATGCAGAAGCAGATGCATTAGCTAACCTCGCAGCAGTCACGGAAGTAACAAACAAAGACAATGCAATTGTCGTCCAACTATGCCACTCAATGATCGACCAGGACAGGAATGAGGTAACTTTCAACAACTTAACCTGGGACTAGAGAAACGAAATTCTTAATTTTTTTGCAGAATGGCACCGTACCTGAAGACAGAAAAGCATCTCAAGCACTTCGCCGCAAAGCTTCACGGTACTGCCTTATTCGCAACTCGCGTTATCGCAAGATGTTCAGAGGACCCCTGGCTAAATGCCTTGGACCTAACCAAACGGAATTTTTGATGAAAGAAGTCCACGAAGGAAGCTGTGGAAATCACTCAGGGGCTATATCCTTAGTGAAAACCCTAATCAGAGCTGGATACTATTTTCCTAAGATAGAAAAAGAAGCCGAGAACTTCGTATCCAAATGTGACAGGTGCCAAAGGTTTGCCAATAACATGCATCGACCAGCGGAATTATTGCATCCAATAATATCTCCATGGCCTTTCATGAAATGGGGTATGAACATAGTGGGACCGCTTCCCACAGCTAAAGGACATGTATGGTTTTTTCTCATGCTAACCGACTATTTTACAAAATAGGTAGAGGCAGAAGCGTTCAAACAAGTGCGATAAAAGGAAGTTAAAAGCTTCTTATGGAGAAACATAATATGCCGCTTTGGGATACCAAAGGAGATCGTGTGCGATAATGGCCCACAATTCATAGGCTCGTAAATCAATAAATTCTTCGAAAGCTGGCAAATCAAGCGGATCATTTCAACGCCATACCACCCCGTGGCTAATGGTCAAGCTAAGTCAACGAATAAGGTCATCATCAACAATCTAAAAAAGCGGTTGGATAAAGCCAAAGGAAACTGGCCTGATGTGTTACCATCGGTACTATGGGCACACAGAACAACTTCAAAAACAGCCACGGGAGAAACCCCGTTCGCACTTGTCTATGGCTCAGAAGCTTTAATACCTATGGAGATTGGCGAAGCAAGCATAAGGTTCGCAAAATGCCATTGAGAAAGAAAACGACGACGAATTGAGGACCAATCTGGACCTGCTCGAACCACGGAGAGTAGCAGCACTGAAACGGATGGCAGCTCAGAAACAAATCATAGAGCGTTATTACAACCATAAAGCTCATCTCAGGTACTTCAAGATTGGGGACTTCATCCTCAAAAAGGTCTTTCAATCAATGAAAGAAGCAGGCGCAGGAAAGCTAAATCCAAACTGGCAAGGACCCTACAAAATCCGAGGCATAGTTGGGAAGGGCGCCTATGAGTTGGAAGCTATGGACGGCAGAGTTCTACCATTAAGTTGGAACGCCATCCACCTAAAGAAGTATTACTTCTAAGGAAAAGAAGTATCCCAGGTCAGGTATCACACGTTCGATTTTATTTTGAACATTTAAAAATTTTACTAACTTTTTTAGATGATTGGCATAAATCTAACCCATCACCAAATGATGATATTAGACCTAAAAAGACGCGAGGAAATAATACAATTCCCGGTCTAGGGTTACACTTTATGATGGACGTTTTAAAGGGTTAAGCAGTCATCATCTAAAAACCGATATACCTTCGAGTCCAGAATGTTTTTCCTTTTCAGGAAAAGGATCACCGGAAAGGAATAATCAAGTGCTCGAGATCTCATTCTTCAAAGCTCAAACACTTGGGGGACTATACAGTATGGAAGGCTAAGACAAAGCAAAGAAGACTATCAAAAAGTCAAAAGCTCGAGCTTGAGGACCCATCTACCCAACTAGACAAGTGATACGAGCAGAATCAAAAGAGATCAAAAGAGTCATGCAAATACAAAGCCTAATGCAAAAATGCAAAAAACCTTCGAACATGTTCAGGTTGAAAGGCAAAATATTAGACACGGGGAAGAAATGTACATCTTTATACTTATTCAAAACTGTTGTAACAAAAATAGTTAGGGGTAAAAGATCATCATCAGTGTACTCATTCAAAAACTGTTATGATTAAAAACAGTTACGAAATCTTTGTACTCATATAGAAATTTGTTATCAAATAAAAAAGTTATGGATGAAATATCAAAATCCTTGTATTTTTTCATAAAACTGTTATCAAATAAAACAGTTACGAATAAGAAAACATTTCCCTCGTACTTATTAGAAAACTGTTTTCAACAAAAACAGTTGCGGGTAAAAACCCTAGTTCTTATAATAACTGTTACTAATGAAAAATAGTTGCTCCCTTGTAATTACTCGAAAAAACTGTTACATACGAAAAACAGTTACGAAATACAAGTGTATATCAAATCTGTTAAAAGAAAACAGTTGCAACATGAGTTTGAGACGATAACCAAACACATGTAAAAAGCTGTGAAAGTTCAAACAAAAAAAAACTTTCCATCGAAACATTCTTAAATATGTGAAAGATTCCTATCACTCTATTGCATTATTACACCTTTATGAAGTTGAGACGTTTTCTTCATTAAGTGTCGATCAAAAAAGGGCCCTCTTCCATAAATTATGCCTACTACAAAAAGGCACACATTTAATATGACACTGTGTCTATTACGAAAAGGTACGACTAATCTAAAGCATTATATATGCAAAACTCAGATTTAAAACTAAAACCTCAAAAAATAAAGCATGCAAAAGACTTAAAGAGTGAAACAGAAACTCAACGGAAAACAAAAGTCATACTAGCATTAATATATTAAAACGGCTAAGTGAAAACTAAGTATTAACTTATACTTAGCCGTATAGAATTTTTATACATTGAGGTGCCCCTAAGTTGTCATTTGGGGACTTTAAAGAGATCCAAATTTACCCCCGAAGGGACTGGGGGTCACCACCAATTGAGACAAAGATATAAAAAGAAAAAGGGGTGAACCAACTTCTTAAATTTCTTCAGGAGGGGGGTTGACTTCACTGGCAGAAAGAGCGGGTGCAACTAGGGATGAAGATGCACGAGCAGCAGGAGTCTCACCATCAGGTGAAAAGAGGTTATGACCTTGTTGATCCTTCTCCATGGCTTCCTTAGTTTTAGCTATTTCAGCACTAAGGTCGAAACCCTCTTGACTCATTTCTGTCAATTTGTCAAGGTGAGAATTCATATACGCCCAACTCACATCAACATCATCCACCTCTTCGAGATCTTCATAATCCCTTGCCCATACTTGAAGCTCAGCTTTCAATCCGTCCTTCTCCGCATCTGCAGCTTCATGGGCGGCCCTTAACTGTATAATCGACTCCTACAAAGTTTGAACTTTATCTAAAGCATTAAGAAGATTCTCTTGAGTACGGGTGAGTGATTGCACGAGCTCGCCTGAGTATTCCTCCTTCTGCCCCAGCAAGTGTTTTAAGTCTCTAATCTCCTCTGAGGCGCGGGATAGCTGCTCAGCAAATAAGGACTCCAGAATACTCTTGTCTTTATCAACCTGACTAGAAGAAGCCTTCTCTACTGCCAGTTCTGCTGCCATGAGCCTCATCTGCCGCTTCAAGGTACTCTTTTCCTCTTCTAAGGCATCCATGTCAATCCTTAGGCTATCATATTGTGCTTTCCAATTATCAGCATTGGCCTTCAACTCTTTTGTCTCCTGATCCGTATTTGAGATCCTCTTCATGAGCTCCATGCCTATAAGATTAATCTACAGGAAATAAACGAATTAGATATGATAAATTTCACATACGAAAATGAAAGAGGATAACCTGCATCATACCTTCAAAGAGGTATGCACAACTTCATTGGCCCATGTAAGAGCACTATGGCTGGTTAGATTGGTTTTCTCAGTGGGACCTACGAAAGGCTTGAGCCACACTTCGGGCTCACCCATTTCTGGAAAAGATTCCCCTCAGCTGGAACCTCTATTATCACCTGCCATATCTCTCTACTGGAAGACCCTACTTCCCTAGCGGAAGGCATGGAAGCATGCAGAGATAAAGAAACAACAAGCACGGAGGGTTGAGGAACTGGAGAAGCCACGGGCAAATCAACAGGCACGGAGGATTGAAGAGTTGAGGAAGCCACGGGCAAAGCAACAACAGAAGCCGTAATAGCCAAAGGAGCAGATGAGACAGCTTCTCTTAAAGAAGCAGGAAAAACAGCAGCCAAAGGGATATCATCAGGAGCAAGATCAAAACCTTCATGGAACAAGTAACCTACAGACTCATGAAAGGGGGAATGTGAAACATATTCAGAGGTAGAGGGCTCAACCACAGACACGGAAGGCAAAGTCATGGGTGTAAACTCATCGTCCGAAACCACCCACCTTCTCCGTGGCCTGCGCACCAAAGCACCCTCCTCTTCTTTTTCTTCTTCGACGGAACGAGAATCACCAATCTTCCCCTTCGAGGAAGACGAACCAATAATAATATCTTGGGCCTGGGCCAAAGATATGTTCAGGATAGATGAAGCAGACACCCCACGAGTAGAGAACCCTATCAAAAGGGAAAAAGTTAAGCGACAAAGAAAGAAGAGGATCGAGTAAGGAAAGAATCAAGAACAAAAGCTTCACTTACCGTGGGTCTTTACATGCAACCGTACTTCCCAGTGAAGTACTTCCAAGATCTCTCTTCTAAAGGAGCAACGGACAACAATTTTTCTACCCAATCACGGATATCAGAAACATTCTCAACAGTACCCATGATTGCTGAGAGAAGAAGAAACATATATGGTGTTAGTAAAACATCTCAAGTCAGAACGAGGAAAAGTAAATAGATGTGAGCTAAAGCATACTCACGTGCACGATTCCACTTCTCAGGGAAGGGAAGATTTTCTTCACCCACTAAACCAACAGTGGGTACAACAACATACCGGAGGTACCAACCCCTATCCTTATCATCTCCATGGGTTACCAGCACTCTTTTGCTCCTAGCAGTCAGAGTAAAAACCCCTTGACGAAACAAGGAAGGAGAGTAGAGATGAATAAGATGGTTGAAAGTAAAAGGAATCGAAGCTAAAGAAGATAAACTCCTAAAACAAGCGACAAACTCGCCACACAAGCGGACCAACTTGTCCTAAGCAGATATTGAAGAAACGGCAGAATTCAATTATGACTGGATCAATGAGAGGACTAAACCCTAGAGTAAAAGGGTACGTATAAACAAAAGAGTATCCCGTCTTGTAAGACGTTATTCTTTGATTACTATTCGGAATGTAGACAGGGAAATCATACCCCCAAAAACACTCCCTACGAATAAGGGAAATCTGACCCTCAGTAATAAGGGTTGGATACCTTTCGACACTCTCAAGGGAAGAAGATTGATCTACGAGAACTTGATTATCTCTAGCAAAGACAAACTTAGCAGGAATAATTTCATCAACTCCAGGTTCACGAAGGCGTTCATCTCTACCTCTAGACAAGAACTGGGAAGCCCTAGCCCTCGGAGAAACTAGAGACCTAGCGGAAGGAGGGGAAACTATCTGAGAAGAAGAAGAGCCTCTCGAAGGAGTGGATCCTAGAATCCTAAGTCTACCACCCCTCCGACCCCTAGTCGGAGCAGAAGATGGCGTTAAATTCTCAATATTTATTACTCTCTGAGGTCGATTTGAAGAACACATGTTTACAAAGGCAAGAAAAATTTCTTTACAAAAAACAAAGTTAGAAAGTCTTTCGTGGAAGCAAAGAAAAGAAGAAAGGTATTTATACTTGAGGACAACTGTCAAACATGGAAAAAAAATATATATATATATATATATAATGATGAAAAGTCATAACTGAAGGTGTCACTTCGGGACTGACGCAGTCGCAGAAAGCCCTAAAAAGTGCCGAGTAACTGCAGAACCAATCTGAGAAGGGCACGTGATTTGAGCATTAAATAGAAGTGACAAACGACGCCTATGATTCAGAGAAGGATACAACGTTTCGAGATAAAGTGGCGGCAAAATATTCCCGCCATAAATGAGTATCCACTTACCAAATATTGATCTATAAATATATGGTATGTGGGAGGACTATCTGCATTGATATAAAAGAGCTTCATACGTGTAATAAATCTTGATGATTCAGCAGTCTACGTGGAGCAATGAAGACACGACAGCTGGACGGGACTCTATGAAGAGGTATGAGGCAAAGAGGCACGGCAAATCACACCCACGAGTTAATTAGCTACGGAAGTCTCAACCTAATTGAGAAGATGAAGAGACATGGTCAAAATGTATCTGGGCAGAACAAAGGGTGGATTCAGAGATCTTCAATTAGTGATCCACATGTTACACGACATTCACGCTACAGTTACGATTACTCATTGTAACGTTACATTAATGTCATAATTAGTCATTAATGCTCAATCACTGAAAAAGGCAGACGTTATATTAAGAAATTCCCTATATAAAGGAGTAAAATATAACAAAACTCGAGTTCTTCTTAAAATAGCTTTCGACAAAGAATCCAATTCTTTGGTTAAACAGTGTACGCAATATATTACATTTATTTTAAAAGAAATTTGCTTTACTCAAATCTAGCTATAGTGTTCTAAAGAACTATAATTATAGGGTATGAAAGGTGAAAGAGTTTTATAGTTATATGGAGTAGTGTTTTTTTTCTTTTTTGCCAGGGGTGAAATAGAATTTAAATAATTAAAAAAGATAACAAAAGTTCCTCACATGATTGCATATGATCATTGACCGAATTAAGCATTATAACATGAAAATAAAAGATAAATTTCTTTTTTATTTAAATTCTAATTTAAAAACTTTATCGATAAATTATATATATATATATATATATAAT
>ML387894.1:63127-76594 GCA_005239525.1 Nicotiana knightiana | reverse complement strand
CGTCTTTAGACCATGATGTCCTGGGCCATGAATTGCTTGATGCAGGATTCACAGGCCATGAAATGATGCTCTCGGGCCATGAATATGGTGCCTCCGAACCATGACACCTTTGAATAATGATCTGCAAACTGATAAAAGAGATCCTTATGCCATGACATGGTGTTCTCGGGCTATGAAGATGGTGCCTCCGAATGATGACGCCTTTGGATAAGTTGGCGATATTTCAGCCCATGAAGATGCAATAGTATGATGCTGACAAGACAGAGCTTAGTCTTGCGAATTAAATGGGCAAAGCTTAGCCCAAAAAGAAAGCACAGTAAATAGTGCTAGAGGCATTGGTTGCTTTTGAGAAGTAAATGGGAGGCAGCATTTAGCCTCGGAAGGCAGAATTGTAACCTTATACAATATGCGAATGCAGATGGAGGTTGCGTTTAACCTCGGAAGGNCTGCATCTGAATTGATCGGTTTCGGCCAAACTTCTCCGTCCATTTCTGCAAGTATGAGTGCTCCTCTTGTCAGCACTCTATGAACCATGCACGGACCTTGCCAGTTGGGAGAGAACTTCCCCTTGGCTTCATCTTGATGCAGAAAGATTTTCTTTAACACTAGTTGCCCTGGTGTGAATCGTCTTGGCTTGACTTTCTTGTTGAAGGCCCTGGTCATTCTGTTCTGATATAGTTGACCATGACATACTGTATTCATTCGCTTCCCGTCTATGAAGGCTAATTGCTCATAACGGCTTCTTACCCACTCTGCATCGCTGAGCTCAGCTTCCTGTATAATTCTTAAAGATGCAATCTCCACTTCGGCAAGAATTACAGCCTTTGTACCATAAACTAGCATATAGGGAGTTGCCCCTGTTGATGTGCGGACAGTGGTGCGGTATCCCAATAAAGCGAATGATAGCTTTTCATGCCACTGCTTGTGCCTTTCTATCATCTTCCTTATCATCTTCTTGATGTTTTTGTTAGCGGCCTCTACGGCTCCATTCATCTGAGGTCTGTATGCTGTGGAATTCTTGTGTTTGATCTTGAAATTTTCACAGATAGCTTTCATCAAGTCACTGTTGAGATTAGAACCATTGTCGGTGATGATTGACTCTGGAACTCTGAACCGACAAACAATGCGGTCGCGGACAAAGTCAGCCACGACTTTCTTAGTAACTGCTTTGTATGAGGCTGCTTCGACCCATTTAGTGAAATAGTCAATGGTGACCAAAATGAACCTGTGGCTATTGGAAGCGGCAAGCTCGATTGGTCCAATAACGTTCATACCCCAAGCGGCGAACGACCATGGTGAGCTGGTTGCATTGAGCTCACTTGGAGGCACCTTATCATATCCCCATGTATCTGGCAGCGGTGGCACTTCTGAACATACTGGATGCAGTCCATTTCCATAGTCATCCAAAAGTAACCAGCTCGAAGTATTTTCTTTGCTAAAACAAAACCGTTCATATGTGGGCCACAGGTCCCAGCATGAATTTCTTCTAGCAGTTTTGATGCTTCTTTTGCGTCAACACACCTTAATAACCCCATATCAGGAGTCTTCCTATAGAGGATTCCTCTGCTGTGGAAGAAATTGTTGGACAATCTCTGAAGTGTGCGTTTCTCAGTGGAATTTGCAAGCTCGGGGTATTCTCCTTTTTCCAAGTACTTATCGATGTCATGAAACCAAGGATTTATGTCTGCTTCTTCTTCGATATGTGCACAGTAAGCTGGCTGATTATGGATCTTTATGGGAATAGGGTCAATGAAATTCTTGTCCGGATGCTGGATCATTGAGGACAAAGTAGCTAATGCGTTGCCGAATTCGTTCTGGATTCTAGGGACGTGCCGAAACTCTATCTTTGTGAATCTCTTTATTAATTCCTGTACATAGTGCAGATACGGCAGTATCTTGGAATTCTTTGTTTCCCATTCTCCCTGTACCTGATGTACCAATAAGTCTGAACCACCGATCACTAACAGTTCTTGGACGTTCATGCCAATGGCCATATTGAGCCCCAAGATGCAGGCTTCATATTCGGCCATATTGTTGGTGCAATGGAACCTGAGTTTGGCGGATATCGGATAATGCTGACCGGTCTCTGATACTAGGACTGCTCCAATACCGACTCCCTTGAAGTTTGCTGCTCCATCGAAGAACATACGCCAACCATCATAGGATTCTGCAATGTCTTCTCCTATGAATGATACCTCCTCATCAGAAAAATATGTTTTCAGGGGTTTGTATCCTCCGTCTACGGGATTCTCAGCAAGATGGTCTGCCAGAGCTTGTCCTTTAACTGCCTTCTGAGTCATGTAAACAATGTCGAATTCGCTCAGCAGGATTTTCCACTTGGCTAGCTTGCCAGTGGGCATGGGCTTCTGAAAGATGTACTTTAATGGATCCATCCTTGATATGAGATATGTTGTGTAGGCACAGAAGTAATGCCTCAGCTTTTGGGCGACCCAAGTTAGAGCACAACAGGTACGCTCTAATAGAGAATACCGGGCCTCATATGGAGTGAACTTCTTGCTGAGGTAATAAATAGCTTGTTCCTTCCTTCCTGTTTCATCGTGCTGCCCTAGAACATAGCCGAAAACTCCATCTAACATAGCAAGATAGAGTAACAGAGGTCTGCCTGGCTCGATCGGTACTAGGACTGGCGGTGTTGACAAATATTCCTTGATTCTGTTGAAAGCCTTTTGACAATCATCGGTCCACTCGGTCGTAGCATCCTTCTTCAACATCTTAAAGATCGGCTCACAGATGACTGTAGACTGTGCTATAAACCAGCTGATGTAATTAAGCCTCCCCAAGAAACTCATCACATATTTCTTGTTCCTTGGTGGTGGTAGCTCGTGAATGGATTTGACCTTTGACGGATCCAATTCTATTCCCCGGTGGCTTACAATAAATCCCAGCAACTTCCCAGCAGGAACCTCGAATGCACACTTCGTGGGGTTTAGTTTCAGATTGTATTTTCGCAATCTATTGAAGAACTTCCCCAAATTCTCCATGTGATAAGCAGATTTCTTTGATTTGATAATGACATCATCCACGTATACCTCGATCTTCTTATGAATCATGTCATGGAATATGGTGGTCATAGCCCTCATGTAGGTGGACCCTGCATTCTTTAGGACTAATGGCATCATCTTGTGATAATACACTCCCCACGGCGTAATGAACGCCTTTTTCTCAGCATCTTCCTCATCCATCCAAATCTGGTGATAACCGGCGAAGCAATCAACGAAAGACTCCAATTCATGCTTGGCGTAGTTGTCGATCAGAATGTGTATATTTGGTAAGGGGAAGTCGTCTTTCGGACTGGCCCGATTGAGATCCTGGTAGTCGACGCTCTGACCTTCCCGTCCTTCTTTGGCACAAGTACAATGTTGGCTAACCATGTTGGGTACTCCACTAATCGGAGAACTTTGGCGTTGATCTGCTTGGTAACTTCTTCTTTGATCTTCAAACTCATGTCGGGTTTGAACTTTTTGAGCTTTTGTTTCATCGGTTGACACATTGGATTGGTTGGCAGTTTGTGATCCACAATAGACGTACTTAGACCAGTCATGTCATCATACGACCATGCAAATACGTCCTCATACTCTCTTAGAAACTCTGTGTATTTTTTCTTTTCTAATGGTGACAAATGAATGCTGATGTGAGTCTCCTTGACGTTTTCTGAATCCCCCAGGTTGATAACTTCAGTCTCATCCAGGTTGGACTTCGGTCTGTTCTTAAAGTTCTCAACTTCTTTGACAATCTCGCCAGGTATGTTTTCTTCATCTGAAGCAATGCCCGTTTGTTGCATTGCCTCATTGCATGCCATAGTCATCGGTTAATCAAGACAAGTAATAGTAATGTTGTATAAATAAAGTAATAAGAGAAAAAAATAGCAATAAGTATCGGATTCGTAAGAGAAATTTAGAAGATGCTTTGATAGGTTGAATAACTGTTTTGAACATTGAAGATCTTTATTGTAGAAATTGAAAAAAATGAGGGAAAAGAAAATCCATTTAGTAAATAAAACAGTAAATAAAGCTTGTTTTAGCCTTGATACCCCGAGGCTCGTCGGGCTTTGGTTGTGTTGATAAACCAGTTCTTGAGATATTTCCCCTTGATTACAGTCTGTATGGAAGGGCCTTCCTCCCCCTCTTCCTCGAGAAGAACACATCAATCTATATTTTCGTCCTCTAGGAACAAACTCCTCATTGCTGCAAGTGCTTCTTCCTCGTCTGAACCGTAAATAGCGTCGGCCTGCTTGAAAGTCTGCTCAAGATGAGGTATCGGCTTCTCCAAAGGGTAATAGGGACCGCGCCAAGGTGGCGACCAGTCGTTGAATTCCTTCCAAGTGTACTCATATCCCAGACCGAAAGTGGTTCCATGTTTCTTAAGCTTTATGGGCTTCGTGATCCCTTGGAGGTTCTTACCGAGCCCTTTGCCTGGCTCATATCCTCTCCAGTTCAGGATTCTCTCAATCTTGCTGTCCCACCACTTGTCCTTGTCGATAGCATTGACCCGTTCAATGTGGTGGTAAGTTCCTCCGCCTATCTTCCTTGTTCCGTCAATCACCAGAATAGTTTGACGACTATAAATGGGGTTGCTACCGTCACCATGAATAATCACCTTTTGGTGGTTCCACTCGAATTTTACTGCCTGATGTAGCGTTGATGCTACGGCCCTATCAGCATGAATCCAAGGTCGTCCCAAAAATAGGTTGTAGGATGCTGGCACATCTATAACCTAGAAATCCACTTCAAACCAAGTCGGTCCCATCTGTAGACATAGACTGATCTCCCCCATGGTGTACCTCTGAGAACCGTCGAAGGCTTTCACATTGATCGCCCCATCCCTTATCTCATGTAGCCCTTTACCCAATTTCTTGAGTGTTATCAACGGACAAATGTTAATACTAGAACCTCCATCGATCAAGATTCTTGTGATGAAATGATCTTCGCATTGCACGGTGATGTGTAGAGCTTTGTTGTGCCCCAATCCTTCAGATGGTAGCTCGTCCTCATGAAAAATGATTTTATGATTCTCCAGTACTTGGCCTAACATATTGGCCATTTCCCCACTAGTGATGTTGTTTGACACATATGCTTCACTCAACACTTTTAACAATGCATTTCTGTGTGTTTCAGAATTCTACAGCAGAGAGAGGATGGATATTTGTGTCGGTGTCTTGTTCAGCTGGCCGATGACTGAATACTCCTTAGCTTGTACCTTTCTCCAAAGGTCATCGGGACCTGTTTCGATAAGGGGAGGCCGGTTGGAAGCCTGCTTGCTTGACTCGGCTAGATGCTCATGAGTGTAGACCCTACCAATCCTTGTCATACCCTGTGCTGCGACAGCTTCCTCAGACCTGACCTTACCTTTCCTTCTCGCCTCGGCTGTGTAGTCCCAAGGGATAGCGTTTGAATAGATGGGTGGTGTAGTTGACATTGCCACCAGAATGGTGCAGCCATCCTTACTTCAAATGGAATGTGTGTTCGGGGTGGCAAGACTGTGACCTCGAATGGTGCCGGTGCATTTGCTGGAGATACAAACTCAACTTTAATTGGCACTGGTGACTTTGCAGGTGGCGCTGCTTCAAACTCAAATGGTATAGACATATTCACCTCAGCGTCCTCAGATGGTTGAACCTGGACTATGATCGGTTTGAGAGTGATTGCGGGTTTCTTTGGGTCATCGCCTTCTGCAATCAACCCGATTGACCCCTCGGGATCCCAATAATCTTCTATTTCAATCAGATGGATACCTATACCCTTATGGTCTGGCAGAGGATTTTCCCAGACGTTTAGAGCGGGGTCTTTTGCCACAATAATCTTGTTCTCAATGAGAGCCTGTATTTTGTCCTTTAGAGAGCGACATTCTTCGATGGTGTGTCCTTTCATGCCGGAATGGTATGCACAGGGTTTGTTTGGGTTAACCCACTGAGAAGGGTTCTCAGGGCTGGCAGCAGGGATAGGTGTGACAGAACCAGCAGCTTTTAGCTTCTCATACAGCTGGTCAATGGGCTCGGTGTATTGCTTTGGAGGGCAGTGATCAAAATTGGGTCGAGGTCTAGGGATGTTTTGGCGTGCAGGGGGTGATTGGTAATGGGATGGCTGTGAATTATAAGTGTGGTAGACAGGAGTGGGTTGTGAATATCTGGGCGAAGCAGGTTGATATGTGGGCGGTGGAGCTTAGTAGGAAGGTGGTGGAGCTTGGTAATTTGGTGAGGGTACTTGGTAATTCGGGGTTGGATGGTATGTGAGTGGATGTATTGGATAGGTTTGGTATTTGAGTGGGGACTTGGCTCTTTGTGCAACCATTACGGCTCCCACGTCTCACTTCTTAGACACACCACCGGATTGTAGAGCCTTGTTAGTGGCTTGCAAGGCTTCAAAATTATAACCCTACCGCGTTTAATACCTTCTTCAATCCGCTCACCCAATTTGATGATGTCAGAGTACTTGTGGCCATCAACCATCATTAACCGTTCATAATACTGTGGGTCTTGAGCCCAGACAAAGAACTTGTTCATCTGTTCTTCCTCTAGAGAAGGTCTGACTTTAGCGGCTTCGGACCTCCAACGAGTAGCATACTCGCGAAAGGTTTCTGTAGGTTTCTTCTTCAAATTTTGAATGTAGAACACATCTGGTGCGTTCTCTGTGTTGAATCTAAACTTGTCCATAAAATCAGACGCCATGGTTACCCAGTTTGACCATTTCTTGGGGTCTTGGCTGATGTACCAAGACAATGCATCTCCCTTCAAACTCCTCATGAACAGCTTCATGCAGATTCTTTCATCCTTTCCCACGCCAACCAATTTGCCGTAATAGGTCCTCATATGGACTCTCGGATCACCAGCACCGTCAAAGATTTTGAACTTTGGAGGTTTGTACCCCTCGGGCAATTTGACATCAGGTTGGATACAAAGGTCTTCATAATTCAACCCTTCAATTCCCTTGGTTCCTTCAACACCCTGGACTCGGATGGTCAGTTTCCTAAGCTCTTCGGCCAGGTTCCTGATAAGTAAATCCTTTTCACCAGACTCGGACGCCTGTGGGATAGGCGGAGTGGAGTGGGTAACGATTTCCACATAGATAGGATTTTTATAGGTGTGGAAATGGTCCTTTGTGGGGTTTTGAGGTTCTGGGATGAGTAGTGGAGCGTTATTTGAAGTGTGGCAAGCATTGCACTGCATCGGGAGAGTATGGTTATTTGGGGGAGTGGCATGATGGTGAAGTGCATGATGATTCTGCTGTCTTGGGATATCTTGTGGAGATGCAGGGTTTTGAGCATTTGGAAGGTTGACGTCGGGGACGTTGAGGGAAAATGACAAATTGCCCAGATTCCGGACTTGATCGAGTTCTTCCTGAAACTTTATAGCTTACCTTTCGGCAGCACAGCGACCGTTAGCACTTGATGTTCAGGCTTTAGCGGGACAGTTGGTGAGATTGGATTTGTCAGACCCTCCATGGGTGGTATCTAACATGGCTTCCCGGTCTTCTTTATTTGACCAGATTAAGGCACGACAGTATTATGACCGCCACTTGTTAGTTCTTCAGGATAGAGTTCGTCAGGGTGATGCTCGGGATGTGACTATTGGTGATGACGGAGTTATGAGGATGCAGGTCCGTATTTGCATTCCCAATGTGGATGGTATTCGAGAGTTGATATTAGCAGAGGCTCACAGTTCGCTGTATTCTATTCATCCAGGTGCCGCGAAGATGTACCAGGATATGAGACAACAGTACTGGTGGAGGCGGATGAAGAGATATATTGTTGAGTATGTATCACGGTGTCTCAACTGCCAGCAGGTCAATTATGAGCACCAGAGACCAGGTGGATTACTTCAGAGGTTAGATATTCCGGTGTGGAAGTGGGAGCGGATTACCATGGACTTTGTAGTTGGGCTTCCACGAACTTCGAAGAGTTTTGATGCTATTTGGGTCATTGTAGATAGATTGGCCAAGTCCGCGCACTTCATTCCTGTCACCACTTCTTATACTTCAGAGCGATTAGCTGGTATTTACATTAAGGAGATTGGCCGATTGCATGGAGTTCCGATTTCTATTATTTTTGACAGAGGTACTCAGTTCACATCTCAATTTTGGAGGGCCTTACAGAGAGGTATGGTTACTGAGGTAGAGTTAAGCACTGCATTTCATCCCCAGACCGACGGGTAGTCGGAAAGGACTATTCAGATTTTGGAGGACATGTTACGGGCTTGTGTGATTGATTTTGGTGGTTCATGGGATCAGTTCCTGCCACTAGCGGAGTTTGCATATAATAACAGCTACCAGTCTAGTATTCAGATGGCCCCGTATGAGGCCTTATATGGTAGGAGGTGTAGATCTCCGGTTGGTTGGTTCGAGCCTGGTGAGGCTAAGTTATTGGGCACAGATTTGATTCAGGATGCGTTAGAGAAGGTTGTTGATTCAGGAGAGACTTCGCACGGTGCAGTCTAGACAGAAGAGTTATGCGGATCGGAAGGTTCGGGATGTGTATTTTATGGAAGGGATAAGGTACTGCTGAAGGTGTCACCCATGAAGGGTGTTATGAGGTTGGGAAAGAGAGGAAAGCTAAGTTCGCATTTTATTGGTCCTATCGAGGTGCTTTAGAAGGTTGGAGATGTGGCTTATAGGCTTGCCTTGCCACCCGGTCTATCGAGTGTTCATCCGCTATTTCATGTGTCGATGCTCAGAAAATATGTTGGTGACCCGTCTCAGGTGTTAGACTTCAGCACAGTTCCCTCGAGGATGATATGTCTTATGAGGTGGAGCCAGTGGCTATTTTGGCTCGCGAGGTCAGAAAGTGGAGGTCAAAATAGATAGCTTCAGTGAAGGTGCAGTGGAGAGGTCAGCCAGTGGAGGAGGCTACTTGGGAGACCGAGCGGGAGATGCGGAGCAGACATCCTCGCTTGTTTGAGACTCCATGTATGTTTCTAGACCCGTTCGAGGACGAACGTTTGTTTAAGAGGGGGAGAATCTAACGACCATGTCCGTCATTACGTAGAACCTGCATTTTAATTGTTGTTATTGACTTGTCATAGGTTGGTTATTCTTTTATTGATGTGTTAGAGTCGATAGGCTTGAAATTGAGTGGTTGTGGGGAGAGTTCAGTCATGTAGCCTTTAAAGATAACCTTATAATGGGAAAAGTCAACTAAGAGTTGACTTATTAGGAAACGACCTCGGAATGCAGATTTTATGGCTCGGATAGCTTCGTTAGGTGATTTAGGACTTAGGAGTGTGTTCAGAATATTTTTTTGATGTCCGGTGTAGAATTAGGCTTGAATTGGCGAAAGTTAGTTTTTGGCGATTTCCGATTAGCATTGGAAAATAGAATCTCGGGGTCAGAATGGAATTCCGACAGTTGGAACAGGTTCGTGATGTCATTTTTGATATGTCTGCAAAATTTCAGGTCAATCGGAGTTGTTTTGGGTAGTTTCGACATCGTTGGTGGAATTTAGAAAATTCAAAGTTCATAGGCTTGAATTCGACGTGTTTTTGGGGTTCTGATGTTGTGTTTGATGTTTCGGAGGCTCGACTAATTTTGAATGATCATATATGATGCGTTGGTACGTTTGGTTGGGGTCTCGAGGGGCTCGGGATGGTTTCGGATGGTTAACGGAGAGTTTGGAATGGTTTTGTCACTGCTGATGTTGTTGTTCTGGTGTTTTCGCACCTGCGGATGGGGAGCCGCAGGTGCGGTTCCGCAGGAGCGGACGTGGCACCGAATGTGCGGAAGTTTGGCTGAGTGAGAGGATTCCATAGGTGCGAGGTAATCGCCGCACCTGCGAAGCCGCAGGTGCGGGAGGTCGAGCGCAGGTGCGGAGGCTGAGGACTTTGGGGTCTTTCTGCATGTGCGCACCTGGGAACGCAGGTGTGGAACCGCTGTTCAGAGAGTATAAAAACATGCCTTCGCGAATCTTAGCCATTTTTCTCAATATTTCATCCGGGTTTGAAGCTTTTGGAAGGGTTTTGAAGAGGGGATTCGATTGTTCTTCATTAAGGTAAGGTTTTGGATTCTAAACTCGTTTATATGTGATTAAAGGTCAGATTTATGGTGGAAAAATTAGGGAAAAATCAGTGCAAATTGGGTAATTAGGGCTTGGTATTTAGAGTCTTTAAAAATGGAGATTTGAGGGGTCGTTTGGACTCCGAATTTAGTGTTCTTTATATGTACGGACTCGTGAGATGATGAAGAACAGTTTTGTATAAACAATTTTGAGTTTCGGGACGTGGGCCCAGAGGGTCGGGTTTGACCAATTTCGGAATTTTTGAGTATTTTTGATACATTTCGATTGGGATTAGTTCCTTAGCATATTATAATGATATATATCTGATTGTTGGTAGATTTGGAGCACTCGGAGGCCGAATTTAGAGGCAAGGGCACTGCGGAGTAGTATATTAGCCGGTTTTGAGGTAAGTAATGCTTCCAAACTTGGAACTGAGGGTTCGAAACCCCAAACTATTTGAAATTGATGTTAATTAAGGTGACGCACTTGCCAAGTGACTGGCATGCGGGCGTACACCAAATATTTGTAGCCTGGCTCATCCCATGGCACTGTCAAATGGTTACCTCAGGTTGATATTTGTGTTGTGAAGGTGGCATTTACCTTGAACGCAATAGAAATCATGCTAAGTATAAATGTTAAGGCTTCACGCCGATATGTTCAGACCGGATAGGTCTATTATTGCTGTCTCTATTTATGATTATTGTTTTCATGTACTCATTCCTGTTATAGTATATGTTTCATGCCTCAGTCTCGTAATGTCACGACCCAAATTTCCCTCTGTTGGGTACCGTGATGGCACCTAGTCTTAGGGACTAGGTAAGGCTAATACTTTACTGAGCATCAACAATAATAAAAGAGAACATAGCAGTCTCGATATGGAAACCTTGACAGAGTTTACCATTTCCCAAAACCCGGCAAGTACAAGTCATAAGCTCTACGAAGTATTTCTACAATTCTCAATACAACTGTCCAGAAATAATAAGTACAGTTGACAAGATAGACAGGTGACTCTGAAGCCGGCGAACGCAGCAATAGGTTTACCTCGAGTCTCCTCAGCAAAGCTCCACACAGCTAGCAACAGTCAATACCTGGATCTGTGCAAACAAAAATGCACAGAAGAGTAGTATGAGCACACCACAGCGGTGCCCAGTAAGTATCAAGACTAACCTCGATGAACTAGTGACGAGGACTAGTCCAGACACCCACTGGTCTATTGAGTAAAAGACATATGTAGTAGCGACCGAAACAAAATATTTATCTGAAATCTTCGAATATAATTAATGACGGGAAAAATATAAAGCGGAAAGAAGTGCAGTAATTAAGCAACGGAAATAGCAAGACAGGAATACGCAAGAAAGGGAAGGACAACACACAAGCCAACGTTGGAAATCACAATACTATGAAACACACAATGCAGCACTGCAGCAAGTTACTCACATCAAGAATTAACAAATAGGCTTAATAAATAATTAAAAAAAAAGTCAAACCCTCAAGTAAAAACCTTTAAAACGTGATTTTATATCGAAATCTTTTGAAAATATAATCTTTTCAAGTTCTTTAAAACATACTTTTCTGAATGTATATGTATATATAGTCTTATAAAGGAAATTGTTAGAACATAGTTCCCTTAAAAATACGTGGTATTAAATATACTTTCCTAATATTGCTCCTTCAAATATCATTTGTTCAAATATATTTTCCTATATACTGCTCATTCAAATATAATT
This sequence comes from Nicotiana knightiana, assembly GCA_005239525.1. Taxonomy (NCBI): domain Eukaryota; kingdom Viridiplantae; phylum Streptophyta; class Magnoliopsida; order Solanales; family Solanaceae; genus Nicotiana; species Nicotiana knightiana. Next base: position 64,865 of record ML387894.1, on the reverse strand, counting down.
TATTCAAATATACTTTCCTAAATACTGCTCATTCAAATATCATTTATTCAAATATACCTTCCCAAATACTGCGCTTTCAAATATCATTTGTTCAAATATACTTCCGATATGTGTATATGTGTATATATGTGTATATGTGTGTATATGTGTATATATGTGTCTATGTGTATATATCATTTGTATATGCTTTCAAATACTGCTTTTTAAATATCATTTCAATATGTGTATATGTGTATATATGTATACTTCCCAATCCAAATCTCCTCAAGGATAAACCACCGGAACTCAGTCCGTAACTCAGATAATCGTGCAATGCAATGCAGGGGAAAGTCTCAGGTCTCGGCCCGCAGTCCCAATGTAAATATGCAATGCAATGCAGGGGAAAGTCTCAGGTCTCAGCCCGCAGTCCCAATGTAAAAATGCAATGCAATGCAAGGGAAAGTCTCAGGTCAGCCCGCAGTACCAATATAAATATGCAATGCAATGCAGGGGAAAGTCTCGGGTCTCAACCCGCAGTCCCAATGTAAATATACAATGCAATGCAGGGGAAAGTCTCAAGTCTCAGCCCGCAGTCCCAATGTAAATATGCAATGCAATGCAGTACATAGAGAGAAAACAACCAGAACACAGCGAACACATTGCACAAACCACAACGAGCACCACAGCAAAAAGAAGACAAATGCAAGGTACGATGATAAGTTCAACACGAGAACTTCAATCAAAATAGTGGCAAAACTCACTAATAAGAAAAAGTCACTTAAAGGAGAAACCAAATATCAATGACGCAATGTAACGAGGAGAAAAACTAACAATTATAGCAACAATTCACAATACTCATGTCAATAAATAGAGAACCAATCATCCCGGCAAGGGAAACAACTATAACCAATCTCGCCTAACAGTTTGTTTCACGGACTAAACTCAGCTTAAGAAAATATTCAATATTAAGAGGCACCAAGAAAACACCACCAATATGGGTGATGGCCAACTATACCTAAGTACCATTTAAGGTGAATCATGTAAATCATAATGTACAACTCACGGGCATGCTTGACACCAAACTATAGATATTCCAATCTCTGTTAATCAATTATACGACTAGATGATACTAATTCTAATCAATTAGGTTTGTGAAGAAACTTTAGCATAGTGGTAGACCTTGGAATCATGCTTTCGTTGGCTTGATATAGCGCTTGGGTTGAAAGGAGCCCCTCCGGAGTCTTTACACCCCCAGTGAGCGCACAAATATTGAGGGATGGATTTTCCTGGACATGGATCTTGTCCGAGTATTATGTTCCGGAGATGGATCTTCTTCATGGTTCTTACGTTCCGGAGATGGATTTTCTCTGTGGTTCTTATGTTCCGGAGATGGATCTTCTCCATGGGGGCTGGATCTGCATTTTTCCTCAGTACTAGGTGACTATGTCACTTGTGTTATGTAATATCCGGGATGGACTTTCTCTGGGCCAGAAGGCCGTATTCTAGTACTGAGTGGACCACCTTATGAGAGTTTGATTACTGAGTATACATCATTCTTGATTCCATATGAATTCATGCTAGTATACAGAGTTACAGACATATGTTGATGTATCGTGTTTATTTCCTGATATATTACTGTCATGTCCAAGTTATATACTGTTGTTCGAATTATCAGAGGTTTAGTCCGTCACTACCTCTCAGCCCGTAGTTTGGTTTCGTTACTACTGAGTTGGTGTACTCACGTTACCCCCTGCACCTT